>PVLD010025880.1:0-23061 GCA_004027595.1 Dinomys branickii | reverse complement strand
AGGATAGGAAAGGAAGAAGTCAAACTATCACTATTTGCAGATGACATGATGCTATACATGGAGGACCCCAAAAACTCCACAAGAAAACTCCTGGAATTAATTGACAAATTCAGCAGCGTAGCCGGATACAAAGTCAACACCCAAAAATCAATAGCATTCCTGTACACGAACAACAAACAGACTGAGAGAGAAATTGAGTGCTCTTATCTTAAACCAGCAGAGAACAGAGAAACGAGCAAGTTAACCCTGTGATTGTAGTTGAAGAACTTACCATAGACAAGAACTGGCCGAAGCATGTTAATTAAACAATACCAACTTAAACTGGAAGCCAAAAGTAAATTTATCAGAAAGATAACATTGTAACCTGATTTTTCCTTGCCCAAGGGAACTCCTAAGGGAAGCAGGGATGCAGCCCTCTTTCTCAAGCCAGGTGTCCTCCTGATTTTCAGCTTTGCCTTGGGGACTTGACTTTTCTCCTCGCTAAACACCCACAGCAAGTCACACAAAGCTGGCAACCTGTAAACCTTCGTCCCTCTGTGGGCCAGGGTCCTGAGCATGGAATTTTAGGCCCAAGACTTTTGAACCCACAGGTGTTTCCCAGCCTCTGCTGATCGTTCTGTTTCCAGGCCCAACAGGACGCAGCCACAGCCCCTTGAGTGCAGCCATCTAACCCCGTGCCAGGCACTGCCCAGATGCGGAACCAGCCCATGCGCCTCCACCTCACCCCACAGAACACACCACAGCCACCAGAGCTGGGGCTCGGTCGTGCGGTCTCCGCGCTCAGCGGGCACAGTTGGGCCTGAGTCAGCCGGGGCTCCTGCCCCCAGCCCAGCCACAGAACAGCGGCTTAGGCATTCTTCCGGTCCCCGGCCCGCCCGGGCAGGTTGCCTTGTCTCCCTTTCCATAGCGTGTCTTTTCTTTTTGTCTTTTTTCTCCCTAGCAGCCTGCCTGGGGTGCAAACCACTGTCTCGGTCACTTTTGTTTTTGGCCAATTAGACTGCCCCCCCCAGGATTTTTCAGGCACCACTTAGCAATAGAAAGGTTTAAGCCCAAATTTGGATCCCAAAAGGCCAAAAGGAGCTTACCATTATGGGGTGCCCCCGTAAGCCTTGTGCAGATCACCACCAGATACCTGCCCCAAGAGTACAGTCTGCACCAAGAGACCTGCAGCCCCACTCACTCCGCTCGGCTCTTTCACGCCCACTCACATACCTCCCCCATCCAGATCACTTTCCCAACTTGGGTGTTGGTTTCAGCCAAACTGACTGGTGGGCCACACCAACCCCCTATAAAATGGGCATAAATAACCACTTTTCAAAGTGACAGTGGGACGTAAACATGACAGTACATAGATACTGGAACATGCAGACATTCAATTAGCGTTTAATGAAGCTCAGTATTCTGCCATCTCTGAAGCCTTCTCAAGGCCATGCTACACGACATGGGCAGCTGTTCTTTCCTCTGTGCTCCTGCAGCATTTTAAACACACACACGAGTACTCAGCTTACAGTGTTATCATTATTCACGTTCCCATCTGCCTCTGCATTGCAAGATCTTCACAATGACATTCAGTTGTTTACTGCCCAGGTAACACTCAGAAAACCGGGTGTTGCATGTGTAAGCATCATATAGTCTCCCCAGTGTGAGAAGCTGAAAGAGTAAATAAGATCCAAAATGTACAATAGATATTGTAAAATGAGAAGAAACTTCAAAAGGAAAGAAGGCATGATGGTGCACACCTATAGTGCCAGCACTCAGGAGGCTGAGGCAGGAAGATCATTGTGAGTTTGAGAACAGCCTGGGCTACAAAGTGAGCTCAAGGTGAGCCTGAACTATATAGCAAGACCTGTCTCAAGAAGACAAAAAAAGGAAAGAGAAACTGGGATGGGGGAATGGAGAAAAGAAGGAAAAGAAAAGAAAAAAATATATATATACAAGCTAGTTAAGATAAACTACTAATTTATCTTAGTTCACTGAAAAGAAAGGTTTGTGCTGATATTGTTTGGACAATTAGATGCCAATATCTTATACTCTAAGTAACTTATTTAAAGATTATAATATGCAATGTATTAACCATTATTACCCTCCTATCATCTTGTTTTCAATTTTTTTCTCTTTAAAATAAAATTTTAAAAAAATACAAAGGAAAAAATGGGATGTTGATAAATACATACTGAATAAAAGAATAAGTAGGTGAAAATTTTTATTCTGTTTTGTTTTGAAACAGGATCTCACGATGTAGTTCAGACTGTCCTTGAACTCAGTGTAGCCCAGGCTGGCCTTGAGCTTGTGGTGATCCTCCTGCCTCAGCCTCCTGAATGGTAGGGTTACCCACATGCACCACCACATCCAGTTCTTAATTCTGTTTGTTTTTGAGACAGGTCTCACTATACAGTTCAAGCTGGTTTTGAACTCACTATGTAGTCCAAACTACACAGTAGCCCAAGCTGGCAATCCTGCCTCAGCCTCCCAAGTGCTGGGATTAGAGGTGTACACCACCACGCCTGACATGAAGTCTACATTTTATTATAAAGTCCTGGAAATTCTAACAGCCAGATTACCAAACAGGACAATAATTAAAATGAATACAATACAGAAGTGTGCTTGTAAAACTCATTTTTGCCAGAAAAACAAGAAAGTTGACCTACCTTCCCTCTCCACCTACACTCACTGCCTTCATCACAGTGAATGAGGTTTGGGTTAGAAAAGCTAAATTTGCAGTCACACCCAGGGCCTAAGAGCAGGATCATCCTTAAATCAGGACAAGAACAGCTCTGTTCTTGGCATGTGCCTTAGGAGAGCCTGAAAATCACAAACGTACTCCAGTATTTCAAAGAACACAAGGGCACACCTGTTACATGGGAGCTTACCCTGAGTACCTGGACAGTGACCCCATAACTTGAAACTGCCTTCCCCTTTTATGACCACAGCCCCCAGGAGACGCTCCTACCTGTCTCCTGTCCTAGGTCCTGGGAACCAGTGGTCTAAAGGTTGAACAGCGCACCACTACCTGGGCAGGCAGACGCTGTCCCAGCCTTGCCAGCGGGACACTTGCACTTGCAGGCACTTAGGGTAAAGCTTTACAAAGCAAATCAAATCCCTCTTCTCAAATACCGTGCATGCATCAAGTTTGTGCGCAAGAGTATAGCATTTTCCAGCAGTGCCAATCACGTGTTCTTGTTTCCCTTCATGCCCTGACTTAAAGTTCCAGAAGCACTCACAGATCAGTACAGTTATCTGCAACAGTTTACGAGGAGGCTGAGGAGTGTGGGGTCACAACACTCAGTCAGTCTGCAGGAAAGGTTGAGGAACTCAACTGTGGAACTCTATGGCACCGGCCGTTGTACTACACGCAATGCCCTTTGCCTCTCTGAATTGTTCACTTTGAAATGGTTGATGCTATATTAGGTAAATTTCACTTTGATAAATTATTTTTATAAGAAAAATAGGGAGGAGGAGTGCATGGGAGGGAGGGTGGGAAGGCAGGGGAGGACGCGGCAGCGCACTGGGAATGGTAGATGGGAATTAACTAGCTGAAATTCCAGTAACTTTTCCATGGGATCACAAATGCAAACTTCCTGGGCCACGATGAGGTCCAGGAAGGGCTCCCCATAAGGTTCCACTCCTTATACAGAAGCCATCGCCATCACTTCAGTAGGTCTTACCTGGAACACAAGGCCCCTCAGTGGCCCAACCTTACTGTTCAGGCTCGTTTCTGATACTGGAATTTAAGCGTCACAGAGCAGAAGCTGGCTGGGAAGAGTTTTGAGGAACAGCGTTGTGTGGAACGGCCTGAGCCAAGAGGGAAAAGGGAGAAAACCACTGGCACAGCAATGGGCAAGGGGAGGAGAGTGGCCTGGAGAGGCCCAGGCCCCAGGAGCTGTGGCCAAGGAAGGACACAGAGGCTACCGGTCTCAGTTCCCTCTGATTATACGCAGTCACAGTGTTTCCCTCCAAACCTCGCGGGGGGGGGGATGTGCTCCACCCCCACGACCTTGCAAGGAGAGGACACGGAGTGGTCTCCCCGACCCCACCCTGAACAGCCCCTCCACACTCGGGTCTACCCCGACCTGGCTGCCTGGATGACTGTGGCTTCAATGTTAGCTAGGCAGCTGCCCTGTGCCCTTCACCGTTCCTGGGCGTGATCCTCCCTCCCCAGGCCAGAGACTGCCTCACGCCTCCAGCACCAGGCTGCTCCTGCTGCCCGCTGGACCCCTGCCTGCCTGCCTCTCTCTACCTCTCACCGGCTCTATCCACATCAAACATAAACTGTCTTCAGAAAGACGGGTCTGCAATTTCCTCTCCACCTGCTGCTTCTTCTCGCCCAGTCCCTGTTCTGCTCATTGACAAAAATCTGCAGTTCTTCCTAGATGGATTCTCTGCCTTCTCCTTGCTATCCCAACTCTGCCCACCTCAGCCACAGTCTTATTCACCTGCCCATGCCACTGTTGCCAGGTCCTGTGGAGGACCACTGGGTGACTCCTTAAAGGAGGCGCAGTTGTCTCCATTTGGGCTGAACTTGGCCCTATTTCCATGTATTGATATGTGTTGAGCTGGCTAGAACTTTTCTTTATCCCTTCAATTGGTTTTTTTGTTCTGCTTTTTGTCTTTTTCAGATGGTCTCGCTATGCAGTTCACGCTGGCCTTGAGCTCAATTTGTAGCCCAGGCTGGTCTCAAACTCACAATGATCCTCCTGCCTCAGCCTCCCGAGGGCTGGGATTACAAGCACGTGCCACCATGACCCGCCCCTTCAATTGGCTTGAAGCAATGCAAATCAGTCCAGTGAGGTGCTGATGTGTAGTGTTTGAAGCAAAGATCACAGGGCGGTGCTCCCCACCCCCATAGATCCCAAATAAAATGTGTGAGTCAAAGCAAGATGGAAAGCCATGATCCACGCTAGCTGTCAGATGAAATTGAATCTCAACATAAGCTATGACTTCCCGGGGCTTGAAAGATTACACATCAGAGCTGAAGCACTGATCCCAAAACATCAGATCCTACCTCAATTGTGTGATGCAGATTACTCTTTCTACATATCCTTCTCTGCATGTTGCAGAGGTGATTTCGGGCCTCCTACCTAGCCCAGCTTACAGCACTCACCTACTTCCCACCACTCTCACAGCCACTCATCCTCAAGCCGCTCCCTTTCTGCATGAATTAATAAAACCAGGGTTCGGCCCTGGCTCGAGGCCTTTGTTCTGGGTGGCCATCATTGCAGCTGGACCTAGGGCCCCTTGGCTCCCCACAACTGCAAATATGCCTTAGTGTCTTTATTCTCGCCATGGGTTGTACTGGAAGTGGTAGATTGGAATTAACTCACTAGAATTCCAGTAACTTTTCCATGGGATCATAAATACAAACTTCCTGGGCCACGATGAGGTCCCCATAAGGTTCCACTCCTTATACAGAAGCCATCGCCATCACTTCTCTAGGTCTTACCTGGAACACAAGGCCCCTCAGTGGCCCAGCCTTACTGTTCAGGCTCATTTCTGACACAGGAATTTAAGCATCACACTCTGGACAGAATTGACTAACATTTACTAAAATCTACCATTTAGAACTTTAAATGCACTATTCTTGCTAAATAGCTGTCACATGTATGGCCGGGAATCCTCAAAGGGCACTGAGAAGCTGAGAGAGTTACCTTCCACTAATTTCTGCAGTATTTATGATGGCCTACATGTCTTGTCTGAAATCTCTCATCAGTAACACGAAGAATCAAGGTGTGTCACCCATTCCTCAAGGTGTTGGCTTCTCAGTGACAGGAGCAACACCATCCCCTGAGAGATCTTTGAAAATCCAAAGGTATCTATGTCTGAATCTCTGGAAGCTCCCAGCATTACTTCACATGGCTTAAAAAAATTTTTTTGCACATATAATTACTTGAAGGATCTTGGAGAGATTATTTTCATATTTAGGTGTCCTAAATGCAATCACATAATACTATACCTTTGGGGGGACAGGATGCTGACAGAAGAGAAGGCAGTGTGGCTACAGAGATGGAGGCTGAGTGACACAGCCACAAACCAAGGAATGCCAGTGGAAGCTGGAAGAGGCAAGGCCGGAAGTCTCCACCGGAGCTTCCAGAGTGAGCACATCCCTGCCAACACCTTGATTGGGGCTTGTATGGCTTCCAGAACTGTGAGATTTTCTCTTATTTTAAGCCATTAAATTTGTCACAATGGCCCCAGAACCTAAAGCATGTGGTTCCCCACCACCTACAGGCCAATCACTGCTGACTTCTCTGCTGCCCATGATTTTCCTCTGGGTTTATCTGTCTCCTCTCTGTCACACTCCCCAGGCTCCAAGCATCAGAGACTGGACGCTGAACTCACTGCGATTTCACTGTGTCCTCCTGCAAACACCGACTCCATGCCCATCCTGACCCCCTCTCTTCTCCCAGTACACAGAGCTCCCAGGCCACCTCAGTCCTTCCACTACTGTACTGCTGAGCCCAGTATGCTCCATTTGTCCACGCACGTTCTTCCCTTCGTCTTAGGTCCTCTCGAGGTGTGAATCCCAACCTATCTGTCCCTGCATCTCCAGTACTAAGCGCAGTGTCCAGGAAACATGGTAGGTGTTAAATCAAAGCCTCCCCTGGGCACCACTCAGATGGCTTGCTGTTGCCGCTCCTCACCCCCCACTGTGATGACGCAGAGCGGGCACAGAGGGCACTCAAAGCTGAGGGACTCCCGCCTGCACAGCCTTTCTGTGCCCCTGTCTTGTCCAGGGGGACCAGCAGGTGGCTTTCTGTGAGCCCTGTCAAATTGCACCGTCCCCTCCACAAGGGCCACAAACAAACAGAAAACGATAAAAGAAACCATCTGAACTCAGGAGTGTATAGAATTGGGAAATCAAGGACAAAACTCTTCTACTGCAGGGAAATAACTTCGCAATAACTGAACTCTTAGGGCCTGTCCCCATCTCACACTCCCTCGCTTACCTAAATCCACCTGCACTGGTAACAGACATCCCCACATGGACAGCCTGTCCTCAGTCCCCTTTGTGTGAGGGGTTGGGAGGGTGTAGGGAAAACAGAGCCCTCGCTCCGTAGCCAAGTCGCAGTCATGGGCTAGGAGTGGAAATGGCCCAGCCCCCTCCCTCTGCTGGGACTTGGGACGATCTGATGCATGTTCCACACGGTTTCTCAGAAATCTCCTGCAAGATAAAGTCGCCCCCCACCCAGACCACAGTGGTAACCCACTAATTAATTAACCTCTGGTACTTTGTGAATCAGTGAGGGCTATGTGGTTAAGTGTGTAAGAAAGAGAAAATAGATTATTGCTCATTTCTGGATTTGCATTACCGGACCTTTGTCTTAGCAGACGATAATTCTTCATAAAGTCACCGTGAAAAAGCCTGATGGGGCTTTGTCTTCCTTACCTGTTGCCTACTTCCCTTACTCATCCGATTGCTCTATTTGTTGTCCTCTATCCTGAGTGCCCCTGCTCACGGGCTATTCCCACAGACACCACCATTCCCAGAAACCCCAGCTGCCAGCCCATTTCTTTTGAAGCAATTTACTTGAATGACCTAGCTTCGTATTTGGCTTTCACATTTCAGCCTGGTTTTCGCTTTTACCACTCCCCGCAAACTAGCAAAATCAGCAGTAGCTCCATGCTGCCAGTAGAAACCTCTGTCGTCTGGCTGGCTCCCTTAGCAACACTGAGTAAAGGTGGCACCTCCTTCCTTGAAAGACTCTATACTTCCCTTGGCTTTTAGGACACTGCAGTCTGCGCTCTCCCTACTCACGGGCTATTCTGTCTCCTCCTCCAATCTCAGACTGTTGCTCAGGGCTCCCTTCGAGGCCTCCCTGATTTCTTTGTCAGAACTTCCTACGTGATCTCCTTCACTCACGCAGCTGTAAACGACACCTCTACAGGCGGCAATCCTCAAGTTCTTCCTTTAGCTCAGACATCTCTTGAGCAACATTCAGTTACCCGTTAAACTACACAGTGCACATTCCCATACAGACATCTCACAGCCATTCCACCGAGCATGTTCAAACAGAGCTTTGATTCCTCTAAACCTGTTCCTCCTCTTTATCCTTATCACATCACACAATGCCAGCATCTCCCTGAGACAAACACCTGAACATCCTCCTCCATCCTCCCAGATCCTCCATCTCTTATGTTGGATTCATCCACAAATCCACTCTCAACCCTAAAATCTACCTTTTCTCGTATCCCTGCCGTCGCCCTAGCCCAAGCAACATCTCTGCTCACCTGGCCTACGGCAGCAGCCTCCTGGATTGATTCTCCTCTCCTCCTCTGAGCACCTTCACTCCATCCTCCACAGTGCAGCCGAAGAGAACTCAGCGCATGTTCAGAGTATGTCAGAGCTCTTCTCCACATTTTCTCACTGTATCACAATGTAATCTACCCCCTGTACCCACGGATTACAGCATACTGCAAAACCTGACGCCAGCCAGTCTCTTCAGTCTTATCACACTATGGCAATGTGTCTCTGTCCACCTCCATAAATATGCCTATCTTTTATACTTTGAGGATTTTTGTTCACTTTTCCCTTTTACTGAGCTCTTTCCACTCTAAACATATCAAGTGACTGTATTACCTTCATCCTTCAAATTTCGGCTTAAATAACATGTCCTAAGACTAATTCCCATTCTTTTTTAAATTCTTCCTCAGATTCCTGTTCTGTGTCTAACCTTTATTGAAGTATAATAATAAATAAGGAAATTCACCCTTTTCAGGTATACCTGTCAATGAGCTCTAGCAAACGTATATAGTCATAAACACAATTAAAATTGTTACATAAAATATGCTCTTCCTTTCACTATGTAGCTCCAGTTTCTGATTTACATAGTTTTTACTCATTCTGAGAACTTATGTCTACACACTGTCACTCGGCATATCTATTGGCAATAAACTCCCTCAACTTTTGCTTTTCTGAGTCTGTATTCCTCTTCACTTTGGAAGGATAATGTAGAAAAGTACAGAATTCTACATGGGTAGTAGTTTTTTCTCAACATTATCTCATTCCTCTCCTCGTTTGCATGGTTTCTGAGTAGGCAAATTCAACCCTTGTCTGGTTTTGGTTTGGTTTTAGTTTTTTTTTTTTTTTTTTTTTAAGAGCAGAATGTATTTATTGAGGGAAAGAAAGCTTCTGTCTAAGAGAGGGACAGAAGGGGGGCCCTAGTGGATTACCCCAAGACTCTGTCTTTTCTAGGAACTTTTATAGAGCAAAACCATGAGGTGAAATGGGTCCTGGTTTCTGAAGGGTGGCTCGACTGAAAAGTTTATGGAGAATTCCTAGTCTACTGGCAGAGAGAGATGGGTATGATAGATAAATGGAGATTTTTCAGTGGTCAGGAGCCAGTTTCCACCAAGGAACCTTTGGGTATCCGCCAGAGACTAGCCCTGGTCATGACCCCTCAGTTCTGTTTCAGTTGGCCTGCAAGCCAGAGATCAGTCTCCAGAAAGGAATCCAGCTGTCTCTCTGGTCAACATTCCATTAGCCACTGGCTTCAGTGGGGATTCACCAAAGAGATGCTGGGGAAATCTGTCCTGCTTTAAAGAGTGGCAGCTACTCTAAGTGACCACTGTTCGTCAAAATTCTACCAGGGATAGTTAAAAGCCTGAACAAGATTAACTACACTAGACCTAGGAGAAGAGGAAAGGTTGGAGATCCTCCCTTAGACTAAATATGTTTTGCTCCCAGAAGTGTGCTGCTTTCGGAGATAGCTCCTTCTGGTGTCACCCAGAAGTCGGTTCTCTCCGCTGTGTCTCAGGTTTAGCCTCCTGAGGGAGACCTGCCCAGAACACTAAGCCAGGACATGGCTTTTATGTGTGTTTTCCCAGTCTTCAGCATTAACAAACGCTCATCTTCTATGGGCTTAACTTAGTTGAAACACTCTAGAGTGTTTTTCTAAGTCTGAGCTAGATTTAAAGAGACCCATCTTACAGTTTGTATCAAAATCCACTGGGAGCATTCTAACATTACTCTCCCTAGCTAAATAACATCAAGCAAGAAAAACCAGTACACTTAGCGACTAGTTCAAATGCATCAAATGCAACATACAGCAGAACAAAACAGGAATAAAATGTCCCGTTAAAGAAATATAACCTCATAACCTTGCCATATTTTAACTTAGATTTATCAACATTTTAACAAAACTATGTAAAAGACAAAGCATAAGCAATTATAAGTAACAGGCAAAAGCATAACAATTTGAAGCATAATTTGTTACCTAAATGAGTCCCAAGCAATTATACACAACAGGGCAACAAGCAAAAGCATAACAAAATCTGAAGCATAAAAATTTGTTACCTAGATGTATCCCAATCCAGAGTCTATGAAACAAAAGCAAACTCTTACCTCCTTCCAAATATCTTGGGGAACTCCAAAATGATACAGGAAAATAAAAACTCCAAACCTGAACAATGTCTGAGACGAGTTCATGTTCTCTAAAATGAAGAATGAATTTTAGGAACAATGGAGGTTAACAGCAGAATGTATTTATTGAGGGAAAGAAAGCTTCTGTCCAAGACAAGGACAGAAGGGGGGCCCACGTAGGTTACTCCTCCTTTGTTTTAGGCAGGGTCTCCCTACACAGTTCAGGCTGGCCTCGAACTTTCAGCAGTCCTCCTGCCTCAGCCTCTTGAGTGCTGGGATTATAGGTGTGTGCCACCACTCCCAGCTCTTCAGTCCTTATCTTTGTAGGGAGGGAGGTGTCTTACTCTTCTCATTGGTTGCAGAGACAAAATACCCAACACCCAAAGTTAAGGAGGATAAGTTTATTTTAGCTCACAATTGGTATAAGTTTCAGTTCATACTCAGGTCAGTCCAAGGCAGGGTGGCAAGGCAGGGGGAAATCACAGAGGAGAAACAGTTCATGGCAAAGCTGGGCAGGCAGAAAGAGCAAGCAGCAAAGTAGCAGTAGCAACAACCAACCTGCCTTTATATTTCATACAGGCTACCTGCCCTTTGGGAGGTGTCACCCACACCCAGAGTTCAGCACCCCAAATCCCAGCTTCACACACTGTAGGATCCAGCCACCTCTGAAAAGCCCCACCTATGACTGCATGAGGCATGGGCGAGGGGCAACTAGAGATAAGCCGTAACAGTAAGGTGAGGTATCTTTTTCTTCACACTTCAAGATTTGTTCTCATTATTATTTCAAGTATTCCTTCTCCTGTTTTTTTCTCCTGGTATTCTCTTTGGGCTTGTGATATTTTTTGCAGCTGCCCCACTGTTCTTGGATGCTTTTGGGGGGGCATTTTGTTGTTGTTTGTTCTGCTTTTCCACTTCAGAGTTTTGTGTTGAGACATCTTCAAGTTCAGAGACTGTTTTCTCAACCACGTAGGTTTCTGCTTGTGGGGTCCTCTTTTATTAAGCTGTGATTCTCTATACTCACTTGACTGCCTCTCCAGTTTTGGGAGCAGAAGTTTGCCCTTATGACCACACCTCTCTGACAAATCCAAGAAAAGTTGATTTTTCAGTTTGTGTAGATTTTTACTTATTTTTAGGGTGGAGTGATGACTTCCAAGATCCGCACATGCTAGATCCCCTTATTCCATTGTTTTCTTGCTTGTATAGTTTCTGTCAAGAAGTCTGCTGTAATTGTTTCTTTCCTTCTATGTAATGACTGATTGATTTTTATTCTGTCAAGCTATCTACTTTTATTTCAACTGTTTATGATGTAGGATTTGAGGAATTGTAGAATCTATGGTTGTTTTTCACCGACTAAAAAATTCTTGGCCATTCATTATCTCATTCAGTATTTCTTACCCCTTCATCTGTCTCTAACTCCTCTTGAGACTCCATGTGGTAGATTAACTAATGGTCAACTTGTGACACCCAGCTGAACTGCATCAGCATGGTTCTGGGCATAGAAGGTCCACCTGAGGAGTGTTGGCAATGGCATAAAAAGAGAACTGGAGAAGATGGTGCTCTGTTGATCTCCTGGAGACACTCGTCACATTGGCGTTCCTGATAGGAACTCGGCTGTTCTCACCATCAGGAGAGCTCAGGTCCTCACTGTCACTGAGGATGGCTGCAGTCCTTTTGGGGGAGCTTTAGTCCTTACCGTGAGCCTCACTTCCTGGCTTTGGGCCTTCTTAGTGCACATCCTTGATACAGACTTGCATGAGACACTTGTAGGCTCTAGACCTCCAGCTGGACTCATGCAGGACACTGCCATGGGATCCAGGCCCTCAGCTGGATTCTTTGGGTCTCTAGTGTGTGGACAGAGCTCCCACACTCTTTTGCATTTGACTCTTTGGGTGACTATTATAAAATCTCATAAATTATGTGTTTTGCACTAAATCTTTTCTCTTGTACAACACTCCGATTGATAAAGATTATTTGATTTTTACTCCCTGTCTCAAAAAGACAAAAAAAATAAATAAATTAAAGCATTAAGGGAGGGCCTCTGGGGAGTTGGGGAGTTTCATACTTAAGCCCCATCACCTCCTGTCACTGTGCGACTGTGGTGGGGCAGAGGGTGAAAGATTACCTGGAGTCAAGTTCACATTAAATTCCAAGAGCAAGGGCCTGCTTTATGAGACTCATCCGCGTAAGACAGTCTCAGGAAAACAGCACCACTCTGAGAAACCCCTGGCCTTTTATTTGTAACCCATAGGCATGAGAACAAAGGTGCAGAAGAAAAATATTTGTGTAAGAGTTTTGGTCAGAGGAAGGGAAAAGAACAGGACGGTCTGCTAAGCAGGCTTTTCCAAGAATGAGGAACACTGTGACTGGAGCAAACTTCTCTAAGAGAACCTCTGTTTCTAACTGCCCTGCAGATCTGCTCTAATCATGAACCACGCATCCCAGGAGCCCTGTGCTGTCGCTCCAGGGGTCCCTTCACCTTTGCACACAATTCAATCACTCCTCCTAAGGCTCCCAGATAATCCAAAGATACCCTAGCCCACCCATGGACTTTAAGGGTTTGTTAAAGCTGGGCATGGTTGCACACACCATAATCCCAGCACTCTGGAAGGCTGAGGCAAGACCGCAAGTTTAAATCCAGCCAGGGCAATTTAGTGACTGGGTAAGACCCTGCTCGAACCCCAAAATAACAAAGAGACTGGAATATAGCTCAGTGCCAAGGTCCTGAGTTCAAGCCCCAGAACAACAACAAAAAAAATGTATAGTGGCCACCGGCTTAAGATGAAACAGTTTGTATGTCCTAGCTCTCTTGACAGATTCAGCACTCTCTGGGATCTGATTTTTTCTTTTTTGCCCTGTGTTCTCAGTTTGATTTGCCCAAAAAAGTTGAAGCTTTGTAGCTTATACAACTTTTCCTCCTTGTTAAATTGGTATAGTCTCTTGAGGCTTTCTATATTTTTCTTCACAACTCTGATCACTAAAATTGATTTTCTGTTACTCTTTTAAATTAGTATTATTTCCACCAATGCAGCTACTAAAGTTGGCAACTATTTTTGTCTCTTCCACTAGATACTCGTGTCATGAAAACCTACAAAGTAGTTCCTTAGTATTCCTGGGGGATTCAGTCCAGGACATGCACAAATACCAAAAGTCCCTTTATAAAATGGCATAGCATTAACATATAGCGTACATATGATGTCCTGTGCACTTTAAATCATCTTTAGATTATTTACAGTACTTAATACAATGTAAATGCTATATAAATAGTTGTTAAACTGTATTGTTCAGGAAATAATGACAGGGAGTAAAGTCTAATGTTCTGTATAGATGTAAATTTTTGAATAGTTTATATCCATGGCTGTTTGAACCACATATGTGTAACCCATGGGAGGGTCAACTGTATCTATTCATTATTTCAATTCCCTATGTGGTGATGCCTCAGTTCATGAACTTAATTCTTTCCAAGATTTTCGTCGCAAACCTAACTGGATGAGAGCTAAATCAAATTTCCCCATAGGTCAACAGTGAACCTAACCACTGAATTTGATTCCATTTTTGTCCAATCTGTTTTGCAACCAGAACTGTGAAATTAAGTTTATAAACCAAGGTACCACTCTACATAGCACCATATTGGACAAATAATACTCAAAACCAAATGAGATGACACATATGAAAGGTATTCCTACCTTCAAACTCAGAAAACATTAACCCAAATACAAGAAATAATGGCTAATTAAAACAACCACAAAAATATTAGGGGACAGAGAGAGGATGGTGAAAAGGGCTCTAAGGTACATTAGAGGATTACATTATGAATTGCTTGATTTTCATGTATAATCTATATGGAGAATTTATCTACAGTGTTGCCTGAATTCAAAACATGAAGAACAAATGACTAAAATATACACCAAACCATTCTTCAATGAAGCTCTAAGACAATTTGAAATAAAAGGCAAAATACAGATTGGTAATTTTTTATATTTTTCTCTTACAAAAGGACAACTGGAACAAATAAATATAAAATGGTACATATGTCATACTTAGCAATGGCCAAACACACATTTTCTTGGTAGTCCCCACAGAATACAGATGCATAGTGGAACTTTCAGAAGCATACTCACCCTACCCACCTCCTATTATCTTTAAAAAAAAGGTCAACTCATTTAATTCTCCACAATTTTTAACAATGAATTCTCAAGTACTCTAAGACTACTCGGGTTATCAAGACATCCAAATCAATAAATTTTTTAAAAATATGTATTCTCTCTCTCATAATATGACATTACCCAGGAACTCCAACTAATGAGTATTCTTACAACTTTTCAGGTCTTATAATTTGCATGAGGTCTATTCTATTTAAATCTGCGTGGCAAATAAAACAGAAAGCCAAATAGTATGTATATCCCCCACATAATCCTAAGAAAAAACATTAAGTATATTTAATACACACTGAAGAACGAATCCTGATTTCCTCTACCTTGGAGGTAATGCAAAAGGCAGACAAATACAAAAACTATTTGTGACCCAATTTAGCTAGCAAGATATATCCTGCCTATTTAGCTCACAATAATATACCAAAGTTGGAGCAAGGATGAATATCCAAATGTATTTTTTCACTAAAATTTATCTTCAAGCCAATACCTAAAAAGCTTTGTTATTACTTTCAATTAAATGTTCTTTTTAAATAGTTTTTCCATCATGTGGAACTATGTACAATTATTTCAAGCCAAATAAAAGCATGTTTTCCCTTTCTGCTCTTTAAAACATTATTTTTAAAAATCTACTTCAAGTAATTTCTTAGTTGGTACTTACCTAATTTTCCACTTTATGAAGAACATCCAGAAGAGCAGAAAAGAATATAAAATGTTTACAGGGTCATCTTAGAATAACTAAGTAGATCTGAAATTTTCTTTTGTATGTTTTATGTGCTGCCCAGGTCAGTCTGAAGAGCACCTACATATGGAGGAGCTCTGACATCCAGATAAACCCTGCTTATAAGCTCCCGCACACACAGGGCTTGAACTCTCCAAAACACTAGGTTTTTCTGGTTCTACATCTGAGCCTTTCTTTATATTTCAAAGCTAATTTAAGTTAGAAGGTAAATACATTTTTAAAATTTTGTGAGTATCATTAAACTATGAAATCAACTTCCTAGGTGATAAGTCAAAACTCTCTAGAAATGTGGCTATATGTCACAAAGCCCAAAGCAAAGAGCCAGGGCATCAACATGCATGATTGGGAGTCCTGTGAAAGTCACGAGGCATTGGAATTCCATGATTTAAATTAAACTCTTCCCAGTAAGAGACAGTGTTTCATGATAGATGCAGATTCTGTTGCTGTCCATGAGACGTACACACATCACTTTTGCTACAGACCCACTTTGTGATAATTTAGAAGTACAAATTTAACTCCAGAAAATACAAAGGTGGAGTATGAATTTGAAGATACACAGTACAAACAAGAGTTAAGTGGAACCTGCCTGCAACACTCTTTTAATTCCTTAAAGGGTACAGAAATCTGCACACAAACAAAGCAATTAATTCTCAAAGTAAAAAATACTCCCCTACAAATAGCCAGGGGGTCCAGTCAGATTCTGCAGTGAGTGTATATAATATCACATTCTACTCCACAGGTATGCTTTCTTGTGAGTCTGCAGGGTTAAGATCGGCTTTTTCTGGAAATACTAGCTTCTCACAAACTGCCTCCTTTATTGGTAAATACTGTGATATTTCATTAGGTTCCGTGAAGAGGGAAGGTGGAACATGCTAGAAAAAGAATAAATTATATTAGCATATACTCTTAGTTAGTCCACTGACACTTTTTGAAAATATTTTGGTTTAAGCCTTTATAAAACCCATTTCAAAATCAGGTGCAACACATGCAAATGAGGAGCACCATTACGTGCACCTAAAAATAACAGGTATTTCCTATTACTGAATGTTTTTTAAAGATAATGAAGTTGTATAATTGTAATGTTCTCATAAACTTAAGTATTCAATACATCTTAATTCAATCCTTGTTTCTTGTTGCTGTGGTAACTTGAAAGCATAGAGTGCAGTAGACTATGATGAAAACTGAGCAACTTTTGTGACCCGAGTACACACGCTCTATGCCTAGGCAGCAATACACACTAATGGTGAAAAAGAACACCACGTCTGTACAAAGGTCATGATTTTTAAGCAACTCATTAGAAAATCCCAAGGAAAAAGGAAGTGCTACCAAAATAAACAAGTCATGATACAGAGCTATCACATTTGGGGAAGAAAAAAGGGAGACTGTATACAAAAAATTAAGCAAGGGTGTTTAGTGGGAAGAATATCCAGTTGGCGCCAGCCACAGCTCCAGCACCGTTGTGACTCTGGTTAAGTCATACCTTTGCACCACAGCTTTTCCAGAATAAACGACAGAAATTAGGCCGAATGATAGCTAATACTAATAACTCACAGATGTTCTTCTGTTTGAAGCAAGCTCAGAAAAGTTATGCTCCAATAGGACTTATCCTCTACAGCCATATGAACAAATGGATTTATGATGTAAATTAAGTTGAACTGAGTTAAATGATGTAAGTTTAGTTAAAATGAAGCATTACAATTCAAGTTTTAAAAACTGAAACTTAACTTACCGTTAAGTTAGCAATTTTGCTTTCTCGTGAAGTATATTCTCGTAACATATAGTTCTTGTCGGCCTATATTTAAAAATTTAAAAGTTGCAATAAATTTCCTAACATTGATTTATAAAATTCTCTTCTATTAAACGCACTGTCTATATTTTGAAACAGGTTATAAGGATAGCATCAAGTCTGATAAAATATCTCATTCTACACTGAGATAACTCCTTTAAGTCTCACCAGAAATTCTTAAGTATGATTTCTAATCCTTATAAATCATACTAATGCCACATATGAATATCTAAGTAGATTACGCAAAGGTTTTGCTTTGAAAGAACATGTGTATAATACATGCAAAAGTTTAATATTCTGTACTTCAAGTTTGGAAGTAACTCATTTCCTTAAGCAATATTACCACTTACCTACATAAAGTAACAGGCTACTTCTATATTCCATAAAAACATTGCTTTAAAAATTTTATTCTCTCCCACTTCTACAAAACTCTTGCTAAGTTCCTTATTTAAAATCATCTCTTCTATATTCACTTTTTCTCATTTAAGGTTTTTAAAGTTAGGTTGAAGAGCAGCAATTTGCTATTATTTTGTTTTCAGTGAAAACACTTCAATAAAAGAAAAACCAAAAAATTGTACTCCTTTAAGGTATCAATCTTTTATATCAATAAAATCAAATTATTGCTCATTGTGAATAAATCAGTATTAAAGTATAAAGAAGAGAGAACTCAGTACACAGCTCTTAGGGTTAATATTCTCTCATGATTCCTAATTGTACAATTTCTTTTATATTAGAAACCTCTACATAAAATCTTACACAGATGGATTCATACTCACCTTTTGAAATTCAACATTTAGACATCTCTCCAAATTAAATATAATTCTCAGCCATAAGTTGTAGTGGCTATATATTTTTCTACTATATGGCACAAAGTAAACTATTTAAAGGGCATTAAGCTCCTTCTTTCCTTCCCTTTTGCTACTGCAAGCAACACTGTTGTGAATGTTCATGTACACACAACTCTGAGCCTTGGCCTGATTAATATCTATAAATTATTGTCCAGAAGAATTAGGATACATTTCCAAAACTCAGTATGACTAAGTTTAAACTATTTTTAGGATTCAGATTTCACTCTTTCTGGAGGAAAAAAATGTAATACTTTGCGTCCACATTTAAAAAGAAAAGGGCCACCAGGCATGGTGGTGCACACCTGTAATCCCAGCACTCGGGAGGCTGAGGCAGGAGAATTGTTGCGAGTTCGAGACCAGCCTGGGCTATAAAGTGAGCGCAAGGCTAGCCTAAACTGCACAGCGAGACCCTGCCTTAAAGAAAGACAACAAAACACATAAAAAGAAAAGGGCCAGCCATGCTGACACATGTCTGTAATCCCAGTGCTTGAGAGGCTAAGGCAGGAGGACAGCCTGGGATAAACAGTAAGCTCAAACCCAGCCTGAACTACACAATGAGACCCTGTCCTAGAACCACAGACACAGTCCGGAGTCATCACTAAAGTTAAGGGAGAAAAAAATTCCAGAATGAGTAACTTGAGAAAATACCAAACCAACCCCATCCTTCTGTGTTCATATGCCAGTTCTGCCACCGACTGTGTACCTGGGTGAACAACTTAAACTATTCTCTAGTTACTTCAGTTATAGAACACATAATTAACAGGATGGATTTCACAAAGGTATCACAGAAGTAATCATTACTATGACCACTGGTAGTGGCACCTAACTCCTCACTCCACATGATGACAAATCGAAAGTTAAAAATTAGTTCACAAAGGATAGGCTGTTATGAAGCTACTGGAGGAATTTCTATACTCAATGTGACCCTCCCCCAACACTTACTTAAAAAGAAAAATCTTCATGTTTACCAGTTACTCTAAATGGAACACAGAGCTTTCAAACTTTAGGGTAGCTGTCAAAATAACTACGTAACAGACTTAAAGGCCATGTGATTGGTATGTCTAACATCAGGCACTACATAACAATATACTCTATAAACAAAGGTAAGAGTGAAGGGACAGTTATGTTGAACATATTAAGTATGTGCAAAAAAATGTTTTAAAGCATCAGCCCCAACCCTCCCCACACCAAGAATGTCTTTTTCAGCTACCAAAACTTTTGCAAAAGATGATGCAATGTTTTGACAACAGTGTGCAGTCAACAGTGAATCTTGGGGCTGGGGATTTAGCTCAGTGGCATAGCGCCTGCCTGGCAAGCATGAGGTCCTGAGTTCGATTCCCAGCACCAAAAAGACAAAATACTGAATCTCAAAGTTGATAGATTGCCATGTACAATATTTGATTCCAAACCATCAGAATGACAATGAAACTACATACACAGATCCATTATCAGTTAAGACACTCAATAAATGAAAATAGGTACCTCATGGTAAACCCTTGTGTCGTTCATTCTGATAAGCACCCCATCAATTCTCAAGAAAAACCGCAACAGCAGAAAAAAGCTGGAAGGCATTACTCTCTGTAGAAAAAAAAGTACATTAATGTTTTTCACAGAAATTAAACATTACATTGCTAGAAGAAAAAACATTTTTTTTCAGACAGGGTTTCATTATGTAGTTCAGGCTGGCCTTGAACTCATGGCAGTCCTCCTGCCTTAGCCTCCTGAGTGCTGAAATTATAGGTATGCACCCCCACACCCCACTTGAGAAAAAAAAGTTTTACTCTTTTGTCTTTTTTGATCAAAGCAGAGTCTTGCCATACAGTTCAGACTGGCCTTGAGCTCACTTTATAGCCCAGGCTGGTCTCAAACTCACAACATTCCTCCTGTCTCAGCCTCCCAAATGTTGGAATGACAGATGTGTGCCACCAGGCCCAGCTGAGAAAAATTATTTTAAAAAAAAACTATTAGAAGAGGGTTATATCACCAATGCAGATGCTCTTTGACTTACAGTGAGGTTACTGTTCCTGTAAATGCATCACAACTTGAAAATATCTGAGTCCAAAGTACATTTAATATACCTAGCCTCTTATTATGGATTATATCTAGATGTCCCCCCTAAAAGCCTGATATCCTTATAGGTGGGGCTTTTTGGAGGTGGCTGGATCTAGGGTACATGAACATGGACCATGGGTATGTGATAACTGAATTAGTCTAATGATTGGATCAGCACAGTTCTTGGTGTGGCTGAATGGATCTACTGAAGACAAAAGACCCAACCTCAGTATAAGTAGCACCAATGAATAGGCTTGCAACCTGCCTGTCCTCCCATAGACTGTTTCTCCTCTACTATGCCCCTCTGCCATGCTGCCCTCCTGTGCATCAGCCAACTACGAACTGTACCATCTACAAACCGTGAGCTCAAATAAACCTTCCTCCTTTAACTTGGGGCATTACATACTTTGTCCCAGCAGCAAGAAAGTAACTAAGACACCTACTGACCATCACCACAGCTTAGCAACAAAGCACACCACGGAATGTCAGTGGCTTGCCCACATGATCCAATCTGACTGGCCATGGCTCACTGCCCAGCATTGTGAATATCCTACCACGGTTAGGCTGGGAAAAGATCAAATTCAAACTCAGTTTCTACTGAGTGCACATCGCTTTCATACCACCACAAAGCCAAAAAATCCTAATTCGTGAAATCAGGGACCACCTACATAGGAAAATCTCTGACCTAGAGATTCTTTGTCCTAGCTCCACCTAGTCCTGAAACCTTGCAAACTTACTCGCATAATGTAGCATCTTAGTATTTTCCCAATAAAAATTTTCCCCCTAGATCAAAAGAAACTGAGATATAAAACTCTTAAAACATATCTAAATTATTTGAAAATTCCAATGTTCCTTTTAAAAACTGGTAATACTGGTAATAAAGATAATTAGCAGTGAAACTAAAATTAACAACCGAGTTCTTTATTGCTACTCACTTTTATTCATTTACCCAAAATAAAGGCAAGAGACCTTAAAACAGAATGTGCTTGTTAATACAACAAATTATGTAGCATCTCATATGCCAAAGACTGGTATATCAGGATGTTTATAACACATTCTTAACATCTTTCATCTGTGGCATGTCAACAAATTCCTATGCTTTCCAAATGTAATTGCTATAGAAAGCTTAACCATTCCTTAAATATTTGTCCGCTAAGTACTAAGTCCTTACTATAATAGGGCTTTGCCTTATACACAAGAAAACATAAAATCCAAAAAACTTATCAACCAGGGAAACAGTCAAATAGAAAGTAGTACCTAAAGCTGCTGAAGAAAGTCAGAGATATTTGATGTTCACCATGGAAAGAATGGGATGGAAAGGAAAATTCCAGAAAGAAAAAAGCATACAGAAGCCGGGCATGGTGGCACACACCTGTAATCCCAGCACTTGGGAGGCTGAGGCAGGAGGACTGTTGCGAGTCTGAGATCAGCCTGAGTTACAAAGTAAGCTCAAGGCCAGCCTGAACTGCACAGCAAGACCCTGCCTCAAAAAGACACACACACACACACACACACACACACACACACGCACACACAAAAAGCATACAGAAAAAGTCAGTCAGGTACATTGAGAGAACTGTCATTTTTCCACTGATACACAAGACTCCACTAATGAAAAAGTAACAGGACAAGCCAGTAACATTAGTGCCTGGAGAATTGCCAGCCACAGGCCTTAGGACTTTCACATCCTTGCTCCCTTACCTGGAATATTCTCCTGGCCTTTGTCTACTTGTCTTTCAGATCTCAGTATACACGTCACTTCCCAGACAGGGGCCTTTTCTTACCATACCGTGTCATAGTGGATTCCTCCTATCAATCTCCTGTTCTGTTTCATTACAAATGAATGCAAGTGTAACCATATTCATTTAACAAATGAACGCAAATGTAACCATACTCATTTATGTGTTTCCATGCTCAATGCCTACCTCTCCACTGGACAGTGAGAATACCTGCTTTGGACACGACACATCCCTGCTGGCTGCCTAGCAGGCAGCTGGTGCTCATTAATGATTTGCCAATGAAACAGAGGCTGGAGGCTCTCTCTGCTGAGAGGAGGTACTGAGCCAAACTCCATTCTGATGGAGCTATCAGCAACGGGTTTTAAAAAGCAAGGTTTGCCATGAAAAAGGCTAGAGAAAAATCCCAGTTATGATAATCTGATGAATCACAACAACTTGGCAAGCACATCATTACCTGACACTTATCATAGAGTGCTATTTAAAATTTATGAGAGGGCTGGGGATATAGCTCAGTGGAATAAGCGCTTGCCTAGCAAGCGCAGGGTCCTGAGTTCGATCCCCAGTACCGCAAAAAAAAAAAAAAAAAGTTCTCTTTCTACTATCTTCTCTATAATTTGGTATTTCCTTTAATGTTTTTGTGTTAACTAATGTGAAGATAACTATGTAATACAACATCCAGTGCTAATTCCCTACTATATTCTGTATAACTGTATTTTCTGTATTGTTTATGGCTTTTCTGATTCATGTCTCCATTTTTTTCTTTAAAATAAAATTTAAAAAAAAAATAAATAAAAATAAAATTTATGAGAAAGACAAATTCAGACATTTCTTCAAATTTCAAAGTTAGTTACTAACAGTCCCACTGGGTACAACCCAGGCAAGTTGAAGAATCACTTAGCATGGCCTGGTAGGTAGACTAGGAGTTAGGAGACCAGAGATTAGTGGCCATTACACCACAATTCACCTGGATAATTCGAGGGTAGCAGGTCTCCCATGGAGGTTTGGAAATGTGTATGGGTATTTCTTTTTGTTGTCACAATGATAAGCAACCAATACTCAGCTGCAAAGCAGTTAGACAAGTATGGTAAAAAGATGCTTTGCTAGGAGAATCCGGGGAAGATGGCGACCCGGTGAGCAGCAAGGGAGCGAACCTCCTTAATAAACACCACCAGCTCGAGACAGATTTGGTGAGCGTGAACGCCGGAACCTCGGCTGGGAAGTTTAAACTGGGCGTATTTCTCTGAGATGCCGGGGGAGATGTGGTAGGGCGGACCAGGCTGCCGGGGCGAGACGTGGGAAAGTCCCAGACGCTGGGAGCCGGGGACGATCCCCGCGGGGAAGAAGCGGGGATCGGTCCAGGCGCAGTGGGAGCGCGGACGCCTCGGGCCC
>PVLD010025879.1:0-23061 GCA_004027595.1 Dinomys branickii | reverse complement strand
TTTTTTTTTTTTCTGTTGTTGAGAGGATCAACTGTGTGACTAAATTTGCATGTCTGTATGTGGGTCCATACATCTACAATTCGAAGATATCAATGGATAAAGCAACAACTACTGTTGAGACCATATCACCTTGTCTATAGATTAGTTGTGATTGTACTATTTTCTGTGATAATGGGTGTCTGTTTGTCAATATGTTTTTGTACTTTTATGTTTCTAAAATTAAAAAAAAAAAGAATTATTAAAGATAGCAAACATAAAAAAAAAATTCATGATTCTACTTAACTATGATAAAGAAGACATCATTAAGTCCACTTAAAGATAAAGAAACTTAGGCCAAATATCACACTTGTGGATAATAACAGAGCTAGGATTAAAATTCTGTTTCCTTTAACTTCAAAATACACCCTTCAAACTAATCAGTAGGTGCTGAGTTTAGATTTTTAATTCATTCCTTTCATGCTTTAGAAACCACAGATGCCACGTAGGAAAAAAGGTTCAAAAAAATCTGTACTGAATTATCGGTCATATCAACAAAGCAGTGAGCTATTTCTGTAAATTACTCTAATTTTTCAAAAGTAACAATTTGTAATTTGTTGATATTTAATCAATTTTAATTAAGCAGTCAATTTGCATGCATTGGTCAAGATGAGTTTATGTTTAATTTGAGTTTTTAGTAGAGATAACTCACTGCTTCATCCCTCTTCCTACTCTCTGTATTTACTTCACATTTTGAAAGGTTATATTTATACTCTGGGAAGGCTTGACTGGTATTGTAATAGTTCCTTATTCACATCACCTCTGGACAGAATAGCAGGCTTCCTTCTCCAGTCTCAGCCCAAGGACAGAGTGATGTCTATAATGCTGTCCTTTGGAAAGACCTGAGAAGTTGAAATCATGACAGCTACTTCCTCCTGGCCTCTTATTTGTGTGATGAAATGAGAAAATTTCATAAATTTGAAAAATGTTGCTAGTTAGGAGAAACACTTCTACGGACAGTTCTAGTCTAAAAAGTTAAGTTAGAAGCCAGGGATTTTGGCCTCTCTAAGCCTATGTCTCCATAGGAAATGATTTTTAATTTATGGTTATAGAGCATCTTTCAATGTGAAATTCCAATCTCAGTACCGTACTGAGATGGGTTGGGGCTGCCTGTTTTAGAGCTCAAGCCAAATCTCACACATAGCTGAGATTGAACAGTTCTTGACCATTAAGGGCCCAGCCTTGAAAAGAACAAGCAGCCAAACAGGAGGAAAATTTGAAGAAGACTTTTACATTGAGGGAAGGGTTGCAGGAAAGTCCTACAATGAAGACTCATCAGTGATCCAGTTGACACAATGTGGGGTAAACTCAGTTTCTGTGTGGGGTGACAGGTCCCGAGGATGAGTTGCAGCAGATGAAACGAAAAACAAGAGGAACAGAGTTATGGGATGAGAGGGCTACAGCCTCTAGGACTGAATCCTCGGTTACAATTTTCTTTGGCCTTTTTTTTTAAAAAAAGCAGGAACAGGGGAAATGAGAGAAAACATTAACAGGATTAGCAAGAGCAGTACAGCTTAATTACCCCAGGAACTGAACTTTGACTTAGTCAGACATCATGTCATCATTCCTTTGGACATATCTCTGCAAAGCCTCTAGTGCTGTCCCAGCAGCTTTCCACAGCGCCTGAGGTCCTGCTTTCATTGCCTTTTACACTAACGCTTTTGCTAGACTTCCTCCAGAAACGATGCTATGGCTTGGTCAGGCTCAAAGTCCCATAGGGGTAACGCACTGGGTAAGCTATAGAATGTCCTTCTCCACAGCGTGGTCCTTCTGGCAGGCCTATGGACGTGTGAAGGGACACACAAGCTCGGGCAGATTCTGCAGGCCATGGAGGGAGCAGGCGGCGTGGAAGAGATCACCCACAATGGTGGCTCCTTGAAGGTTATGAGAAGCTCCTTTACTGAGATGGGTCACCTGTGGACTTTGTCAAGCTAAGCAGGCCTTGTTTGCTTTCTTATTTGTTCTTAGGTACCTCAGGATGATGGGATGGTGTGAAGCCAGCCTCCGGGGAGGGGGACAGAGCATCCCTCCAGCCTCCTCCTCCTGTGTGACTCCTCACCTCTGGAACTGTGGGACCCTGAGAGAGGAACTCCAGCTTCATTCTCCTAACGTTTTTCACTTCAGAAATGACCTTCATGCTTGGCCGCCTGCTAAACTGGAAAGCGCCACCAATGAGAAAACCATTACGTCACAATCTATGTTTTTATTCTTCTACTCATTGTTCCCAACTGATGCGTAATGCTCCCTGGGACGGTTAAAAATACAGCGAGATGCAGAGACAATTGATTGGACATTTCACCATTGAAGAAGTTTACACAGTCTAATCAATCAGAAAGGCATCATGGTAATTAAATTTTAGTTAAATATGGAAACACTGACCGAATTAAAGAGGATCACTGCACACACAGAGTGGATCTTATTAATATAAATTAAAGTTATGTGAGCCTTCAGAATCTATATGTCTTTATTTAAAAATATTTGGACACCAGCTTATTGTTGTAAACATCTTCTGTCTCCAAAAATTACCAATTCTGTCTCCCAGCATGCTTCTAAATTCTTTAATTGTACTAACACATTATCTTCTGGTGAGTGAAACAGCACTCAACTTAAAGGGTCTAGAAGTGTGTTTATGTCTTTTTTCCTGCCTTGTTTCAATATTTCCTCCCCTTTTCTCTATATCCCATGTTAAAAAAAATAATAATAAAATAGTATTAGAGAGTTGTGCATTGTTTCTGTTACGTTAACAAAAAGTCTGTCTTTCTTAAACAGTCACCTCTTTGGTTCAGCTCACGTTCTTGTCTGCTTTTAGTAAATATAGTTTCTTTCACTGTCATGGGCTACGTCCATAGCCCTCAGCACCATCTGAATTTACACATCCCCAGCCTGGTAACACTGTTTCAGGCATTCTGCTCACACTGACTGTTCAGCGATCCTAGCAATCTTTATTGAGTGAGCTTTGGGTCACCATTACTGGAAGAGGGTCCTTTAGTAGAAGAACACTTGCAAGAGGTTTCAGTCACACCAATCTAATTTCTCCAGTGGTCTAGACATTTTGTAATCCATATCCATTATCTGAGTGAGTCATCTTACAATTGAATTTTTTACTTTTGTCTACATTTCCCAGTATCTGCACCCAATTCCAAGCACAGCAGAAGCCTTCACACATCGTCATGTCCCCTCATCCACCTGCCACAGCTTCAGATCATCTCCAACTTTATTAGCCATATACCAACAGTTATTTGCCCGAATTATGCTCACCTTGGCCCACTGAGTCTCAATGCTAGCAATTTTGTCCAAATTTACTTTGCTGTTGAGAAGCATCAACCTGGCAGTGTAGTTGAGCTTCCTTAATACAGGAAGTAACAGAAATTCCTTGGGGAATGTCCAAACAGGTTGTTAGGAGAAAATCTACTTCTGATAGACACTTGTTTGCACAACAAACATACACTAAAAACTCTGGATCACAGCAGTTCTGTGTGTGAGCAAACTATATCATCAGTGCTGCAACAGAGCAGCAAAGTCAGGAAGCTGTGTTCCCAGCATCACCTAGAAGCTCAGGGACAGTGCAAAGGTGCCACGGAACAGACCCTAGAGACCTGTCCTCAATCTCATATCATCACAATGCTCCCTGTTGTGAATCTGCAAGTGTCTGGCTTTACTACAGTGAGAACAATATTGCTGGATGCAAATCACTTGGTTCACGGGTCTGAGATAACTGGTAAGGATCATGCTCAGGATTTATCATCCACTTCTCCGCTCCAGCGGCTTCTGCTTCATCTCGCTTGCCTCTCTGTGGATCCCACACTGCCATCATCCTGTGGAATTGATGTCTCCTGCCCAGGGCATAAAGCAGAAAAGCAGCAAGCACACTTGAGTTACCATCACAAAGCACAAAATAGAAACACGCATTCTGCAAGTTCCAGAAAAGCAGAAATTCCCAGAGTGTCTCCAAAGCTTGCTGCTTTTGGAGGCTACACAAGTCCAGCTATGCTAGCAGCACTGACCTTGGAAGTGGGTATCTCTTTAAGGATTGGGGCTGCACAGGCTGGCAAAGGACCTGGAGAGCCTGCAATTTCCAAAGCCCTCTCCAACTGTGCATTAGAAATTTGGAGCAGGTCGGTGCCGGGGATGCCAACCTCATTACTGCCAGGAAGGAAGTAGCTGCTCAAAAGAAAAGGAGATAAATAAGCATCTTTGTCATACTGGTTCCAGCAAAAATAACTGAACTCCTATTTAACATGAAGCAAATTAGCATGAGGGCTCAGGGTTGTTGTCATTTTAAGGAGTCTGTATCCAGCTACCTAGGTCTCTACAAAGAACATGATATGGAAGGCTGATCAGTGAGCAGTTTCAGAGGCACCATTTTGGGCATAGTACTCAATTCTACTTTCAATCTGTAGCTCTAGCTTAGCTTTGATGGTAGCTCTTATTTCCATTATTTGAATCTTGTTTTCCTTGTAGCCACCCAAGTTGGGTGGAGAGGGCACTACAGTTAGACCCAGAAAAGATTTGTGTTGAAAAACTTTCTGCAAGCACCAGGTGGCAATAGATATTATCAGGCATCAGCATCATTATGGCATGGGAAACCTTTCTTCCACAGTCACGAAATTCCAGTAACTTTCCTCTATCCATTCAGCTTGATGTTTTTCACTTTTCTCCCCCCTTAGAAGCTAAAGTACTTTCTCTGGTGGCTATTTTGTACATAGTAGGAGAATTCCAGTTCTTGCTGCAGTAGTGTATTGTTGGGAAAGAGTGCTATTAATGACACACATCTTCAGGGATGCTTCTTCCTAAGTTTCCTGATGTCTGACAATGTCCTTTGGGTAATTGAGGCTGACAGTTTTGAAAAGGTGCATGCTGTTAAGACCTGACTGATAATGTACAAGAACTCAGCTACTCATCGAGGACCTCAGCAATTAAAGCAATTGGTTCTCTGTTCCCTCATTTCTTCTGCGTCCGAGACTGGTGCTAAAGAACACATGTAATCTCTCATGCCTGCTGCAGGGCTTGGTTATAGCCACCATATTTCACACATATCCAGAAGGGTGAGCTGTTGCTACTTACAGAGGAACTTAATTTCCCTATTGATAATCTATTTCATTGTTTCTTTCTCCAGCAAACCTAACTGTAGGATGTCCTTCTGTTTGCTACCACTGAGTCATGTCTTTTTGGATAAACTCTAAGTCTTCAAAGGGAGAGAGCTTCTCAGCTGCTTATTTCAAACTGTAATTAGAGTTTGGTACTATGTCCTGGATGAGGTGTGAAAATCACAGGATATATCCTTCAAAAATAAGGGAGAAGTACTGCACAACTCAAGAAGACCTGTCAAATTTTTGCTGCTCTTTAAGAAGTTATCTTGTGATTAAAATCTATGGATAATCATTACTTGTTTGTATTTCTCAAATACATTTAAATTTTACATGTGTATTTCCCAAAGGAAACAAATTTAGTCAATATGTTTCCAAGAAAACTTTTGGATCTATAATAACATATTAATAGTAAAATTCTACATTAAAGAACAATGAGGTATAATCATGAGATAACTAGTTGCCAAAAATTTATCTAGATTTACACAGCAGAAATCATTTTAATAGGAAATAAATTGATGGACATTTTTTATTCAACTCCTCTATTCGTTTCGGTTTGTATAACTTCAGATTTTTCAATTGCAAAATCCAACGTTTTCCCGGAAGTAGAAGCGACAAGTGGAGAAGTAGAAGTGGTCACTAAAGCATGGGAGTGGAGTGGAGTGGAGTGTGGAGAGGTAGAGAGGCGGTGTGCAACCGAGGTAGGGGTGAAACTGGGTAGAAGATGACTTCTCACGCTCCGCATAGCACGGTACAGTAACTATGGCTGACAGCAATAGCTGACTGTGTGTCTCACAGCTAGCAGGGGAGACGGTGAGTGCTTTTCACACAAAGATATCACAAATGTCTAAAATGGTAGGTATGCTAATTCTCTTCATCTGATCATTACAAATACTGTACATGTATCGAAACAGCACATTGCACCCTCTAAGCATGCACAGTTATTATGTGTCCATTGAACATTAAAAATATATTTTAAAAGTCAAATATTTAACTGTTTTACTTATCTAGTGTACCATACATTTATGGTAGCTTTACATCGTGTACTTCCGCATTTGCACATCTTCCCGGTCGCTTGGTTCAGGTTACTGGGACAGCGACCCAGGCCCATCACAGGACTTCCTGCTCTGTCTCCTGGTTCCTCTTATACTTGGTGTCTACTCTAAGTGCAATAAGTTTCAAAGCATCTCCAAGAAACTCTGTCCTCTTGTGTGCCCGTGCTTCTCCACGTTTCCTCCAGGGTCGGGCTCCATGGTTCTTCTCTGTGTGCTGAAATGTTTTCCTTTGAAACACAAAGAAATCTAATTTCTTGTACCCCGAGATAGTTCTTTTTCCTTTGCACTTCTGCTCTACCTTTTCATAACATTATTGACATTATAAAATTTATGTTATAACGGATTTCTCTATTGTTTGCTATCATCTATCTGTCTGTCTGTGTGTCTGTCTTTATCTACCTACCCTTCTACATCTACCATAAGCTTCTAGAAAGAAAGGGTCACATCCTATTTGAATCCTCACAGTCCTGCATGGTGCCAACAAAAGTACTGTAAGTGTTTTTCGGTAAGAACATTTATTTTAAGTCTGAGAAGCATGGCCTATATATTTAAACCCCCATCTTTCAGATAATAATATGAGGGTTGGTTTCTCACCCACCTGGTGAATCCAATCCACCGCTGCCATCAGACAGTAGGCACCCTGGCAGGAGAAGCAGGACCTGGCGTATGTCACCAATACTGTGCAGATTCACTGTGTGTTTCACAGAGAGGCTGTGAAATGGTTGTCTTTAATTTTAAACATTCCTATGGAATAAGCGTCCTTTCCCCACAGGAAGAAAAGGTATCCAGTGGTCTATTTTCTTAAGTTCTGTCAAGGAAGTATTTTTCGGGACTATTGTATGTTCTAGGTACAAATAGATTTTCTGTAATCCATATTACCTCCTTTAAGACACTGTTTTAATGAAGTATACTTGGCACTCAAGAAAACGATGTCATAGAACATGTACCTTTTGGCAAGTTTTGACACATACATACCTCTACAAAAAAATATCAAGACATCAGGAGGGTGAACGTGTCCTTAATCTTCAGAGGTTTCTTCATGCCTGTTTGTAAAACACCCTAGGCCACCTCCATCTCCAGTCATCATGTGGGTTCTGTCTCTTTAAATTAGTTTGCCTTTCATAGGGTTTTACACAAATGCAATCATGCGTATGTATTTTTCTTTGGCTTCTTTCACTCAGCATAATCATTTTGAGATTCATCTTTGCTGCTATGCACAGCAACAGTCATCTCTAAAGTTCTTACCTGTTCTGTCCTGACATGGTCTCAGGAAGGAGAGGCCACATGTGCTATGTCTGTTATGTTACAGTATCTCTATCATCTACTCACCTTGCTGTCATTATTCTGACTTCCCCTCGTTGTCTTTGAGAATCAGTCACAATCACAGTCCCTTACTGCGTTGTCTTTTGAGGTATAAATTTCTGGATTCAATCATATCTCCTGGAAAAGAAGGGTTTGTAAAGTGAGCTCCACAGATCCGTCTTATAGATTAAAGTGTCTCTTCCTTGAGGCTAGAACACAGAATTTAAAGTTTAATTTCTACAATAATTAAAATGTACTCTGTGACTTGAGGTCATTCCCCTATCTGTGACTTCACACTTTTAAAAATAGAATGACTTGGGCACGTCACTTCACCTTTTGGAATTTTAACTTTTCATCTGAAAAATGAAGGGATTGGAAGCCGATGATCCCTGAAGTTCCTTTGATCTGCAAGTCTCCATGAATCTGTGACTCTATAATACGTGCCTTGCAGGAATTCTGTGAGAATTAATGTTTTTGAAATAATTTAAGACTCAAGGATGAAAGGTTTTATGCTAGTGCCAAAAACTATTTTTATGAAATGAAGCATGCCAGGGAAGCCTGCTATGCCTGGGGACACCTGCTGTCAGTGGCATCCCCAGCACTGCCTGTGCCCAGCACAGCTCCAGGGAGGGGAAGAGGGAGCCAGAATCATGGTGAGAAGGAGCACGAAGATCCCTGAAGGCCAAGCAGGAGGGGCATGCTGGGAAGACATGAAAACAAGTGCTCACAGAGAAGAGTTTGTGTCAGGCTCTGACCTCAGTGGTCATCCCTGAGGGAAGGAGAGTTAGTGGTTCCCTGGCACCCACGGGCATGGGCAGCCCCTGTGACTGCTCTCTGTGCTGATCCCTTCTTTACCTGATTCTTCCTTCCTGGTTGTAACAAACCATCTGTGTACCTATTTTGTCTACCTGTGCACCTCGACGGGGGGCCTGATCCTTGATGTTCATTTTGCATTATTCATCTAAATTTTTCTTATTCTTGCTTCAATGGACAGACTCACAGAAGTATAATAAATACGTAATTATTGCAGGTTGAATCATTCACAAACAGTGGGGTTTTTTCGTTCGACTTTGTTATGTTGCTAGTCTCTTCATAGCTCTCAGCATTAACTGGGTTAGGTGCAGTGAGTTCTCCAGCTGCACTGACAAAAGGCTTCAGTGTTTTAGCCCAAGATATTGAAGTGTATTATGCAGGGTTCAGACAAATTCCACCACAAAATCTGGGTGATGGAAAGGGCAGAAGCCAGTCCTAGCCCCCTGCACCAGGACAAGCAGCAGTCACCCCAACAACGCTGCTTCTTCCCAGGTCATGGACTGTGAGGCTGTGTGTGTGATACTGGCTACCTGCTCCCCAGCCCTGGAAACAAAACACCAAAAAGCCACAGCCCACTGGGCTATTTCTGTGAGGGCAGGTACGCATCAGCAATGTTAGGACAAGAGGCAAATGTAGAGTATGATCAGTTACCCTGTGAAGTCTTATCTAGGTCTTCATTTGCTGTGTGTGTTATTAGCCTGGAGATCTTAACAAAGAGGAGTTGTGTGTTGATGGGCCTGGTGTCTGAGGACCTCATCCATAGGCGAAAGAGCTGTAGGACAAAGCTCTTCAAACCCCAGCACAGTCTGCAGAGGGGCTTTGAAAACACAGATGGTGGGAAAAACCCCCCCCTCATCTCTGACAAACTCCCAGTGATGCTTGACTGACTGACTGAGATCCTTATTTTGAACACCATTGCTGGACACTCTCTGGTGCCTTGCACAATTTCGCTTTTATTACTATCATCACCAAATGCTTCGTACTGGAAATAATACTGCTTCTGTTTTAGATTAAGGAGAGTAAAAGCTATAAAAATGTAAAACATAGAAGTAACTGGAATATAAAGATATTTATCTAGTCTGCCTCTCCATGCAGCTATTCTAAATCCCATTAATGTTGCCTGGAGTCACCCGCTCTTGGAGACTACCACCCAGAACATGTCAAGGTTTCCTAAAATAGGCGCGCTTAAAAATTGTTTACTGTGAGATTTTCACAGAAAATGAAATGGACAAAGTAGTTGAGTCAGACACTTGTTTGTAACTGTGAACCTGAAAACGCTGCTGTACTTTAAAGCTGGGGTAAAATGTTTATCTTGAAGTATTGTGGAATCAAAAGATGACTGAACACACAATTGTGACTATACCAGGAGTGGGACAACTGACCCAAGATTAGAGGGACAGTTGATGTGCGCCGTCCGTGACTTCTCTTAGTGACTTCACCAAATATGCTCCCCACTGCCTACGGATGCTCATCCCACGACGCTGCTTTGTTGCACCCCTGAGTGGCAGGAGGGAGAATTCACATCCACTGGCAGCTTTATTTTCCCAGGAAATAGTTATTTCCTCTTTCTGAGAATTTTTTGGCATAGCATAGAAAAAAATCTTAAGCGTTGGAATAAGTAGATCTGAGTTTAAATTCTGCCACAGATCTGTATTATTATTACCAGGAGGAGGCCAATGAGCCTACAGAATAGGGCACCAAACTTTCCCACTTAACAGAAGGGCTATCAGGCTTAGAAGCAGAAGTAAGCTAAGTGCCCTTTACGTCAGCAACGTGCCCAGCTGGTGGTAAGGAGCAATGTTTCCATGTGCTTCCCTGAGAATTTCTTTTCCTCCAGACAAATACTCAGTGATCAAGTAAAAATAACAACTGTTAATTTATAAACATTGACAAACAGATAATAGATAAATAGAGACTCAAGGAACTGTACACATTTCTAAGTACATATTGACTTGCTATTTTTTAGAATTCAGTTTGAGTTTTTTTTTTAATGGTACTGGTAATTGAATTCAGGACCTTCACATTGATCTGCATGCCCAGCCCATTTTTGAAAAAATATTTTTAGTTTGAGACAGGATCTTAGTAAATTTCTTAGGCTATGTTCTAACCTGTGATACTCCTGCTTCAGCCTCTCAGAGTGCTGGGATTATGACAGCAATGTGGTGTTACCATAACACCTGACTTCAATTTAGAATTTCTAACATGGGATGTATTACCTGGTCTAAAATTTAAGCAGACAACAATGAATTTTTATAGTGGTTTAGATTCTGAATTAACTAATACAGAGGTTTAATATATTAAGAGGTAACACATGCTGAGTTTGACCTCACTTGGTGAAACTAGACTGAGAAGCCATGGAGAGCAGTGCCAGATGTTAAAGTGTGAAGTGCGGTGATGTCCTCAGCCACAACAAGATTCTCCATGAAGAAGCCAAGTGGAGAATACAGTGGTACCTTGGTTCCTGACATTAACTGGTTCCACAAGCTGTGAAGAGGAACAAAACTCTGAGTACCAGAAAAATTGTTTTGGCTGGAGAGGGAGGGAAGGCACAGGGCAATCAACACTGAGTGGGCAATATATCATGAAATAAAATGAACACTCTTACTGATAACTTACTTGTCTTGATGTCATTATGTCCTGTATATTGCATGGTTTATTTGAAATTTAACTCCTTAAATACTAATATAGAATAACTCCATTTTGAAGAGAAATGCATAGGCACTGTAACTGACCCATGTCTTAGCTGCCTAATTCATAATCACCGAAAGATGAAGGAATCAGTAGGTCACGTGATAGCAGGTTAATTCTTTTTGGACAGTGATGGCCTTTTCATTTATCTTACCTGTTTTCTCCTTTAAATGGATGTGTATGCTTTGAAGGAGGTACATCTGGATTTGAATCCAGGCTCTGCCATCTAGTGGTTACAAGACCTTAGGAAAATTACTCGCCCTCTTGAAGCTCCAAGTAATTCTCCTAGAGCCCTGTAACAATTAACATTTCCCACCTAGGGCTTCGGTGAGGAAGAATAAGAAAGTGTACGAAAAGGTCCTCGCTCTTAGTAAATGGTCGCATAAATGCTAATTACTACGATTTACACTTTTGACATGATAATTGCTTTATGCTAGCATTGTAATAGACACCTTCGGTGTAGCAAACTGATTATTTCATTGCTGAAAAATATAAAGGAAGTGGCCTGAGTATATGTCATAGAGGAAAAAATAATGAATATTGAATGTCAAACTTGGACTCAGGCTATGGGTGGTATTGCAGAGACCCTAGGAGGAATCACCAAGAGAAGTCACAAACGCTGACATCAAGTTCCGTGTTAGATTTTCTAGACTGAACCCAGTTCTGTGCTGATTGCTGTGCCCGTCCCAGCATGGGCAAGGGCACGGCAGGGGAGGGACAAGAGGGTAGCCAGGAGTGGAGCAAGTAGCAGCTGCCCTGGGCTCCCAGATCAAGGTTTTAACTACTAGATGGCTCCATCTCTGCTTTGCAACCAACGGTGCTTTTGTATTTAAGATTTAATTTTGAAAATGTGTACAAGGGTGATCAAAATATATGGCCAAGTTTAAAATAAAAAAATTATTACAGTGGAAGACACACCTTGCCTTGAATCACCCTCAAAACTCCTCATCCCCTGCTTCCAGCACACTTATCCCAAGGTGCTCGCCAGTTTTTGGAGCAGTTCTGGAACTCCTCCTTCCCCAGTGTCTTTTCCAATGTGATAAAAAAATGTGGTGAATGTGCTGCCGCATACCACCGAATAGCAAGGCAAGCTCATAAAAACATGGCCATGTGTCTCCATCCACCTTATCCCCCAGATCCAGAACTATGCCCCTTTTGACTCTTTCCCCAAATCAAATGATCATGCAGGGAAAATATTTTTAATAAATTTCAGACACTGAGGCAGCCATAATAGGACAAGTAAAGATACAAAACGGGACTTCAGAACTGCTTCAGAAAGTGGAAAGAAGAATGGGGTGTATTCTGAGTATTTTGACAGGGATCAATGGAAGTGTTTCTCTTCCTGTAACTTATGTTAAAAATTTAAACATTCACTGTGGGTTTTTTCATCATACTTCATAACAACCAGAAGTTTAGACTATTAAGGTTTAGTTACTACACAATAACTAAAAAGATTCTCCTCATTTGCTCTCAGGAAAGAACAAGAACTCTGGGTGTGGTGGTGTGCACCTCTGACCAGAGTTACGTGAGAGACAGAGGCAGGAGGATCACTTGAGCTCAAGAGTTTGAGGCCAGCCTGAGCAATATGGTGAGACCACCATCCTAAAAACCGATCAAACAAGAACAACAAAAATGCGAGGGTACATTTTAACACTTGCAGGATAATTAAAACAATGTTCCCTATCAAAAAGAGTCAAAATGAAAATATTTCATCACCAGGTGGTGTGTTTTTCCTCCACATTTTCACTTTATGAAGGAAAATCCTTCCTGAATACAGAAAGAAAACCTAGGAGGAAATCATGCCAATGTTATTTCTCATGCGGATAACTCAATGTTTCCCTGGTCATAGTGGATGTGGAGTTCTGAAATCATTTGTAAGCAGATCTGCTCTGAGAAATATGTGGGTCTGTCTTTTTCCTTTCACTTCCACAGTCCCCATTCTGTCCCACTATTTTCTCCTGAAGACAGCAGAGCAAACCTGAAATGGAAAATAGTTGATAGTTTAAATTTCTTAAAACTAGTTTTCCTTGAAAGACATCCTTCTCAGGTAGGAGCTCTGCAACCTGCAGCCCACAGACTAAATTCATGTTGCTATTATATGAATGATAAGTTGTGTAGAATTTTCCTCTTTCAAATGTTGAAGTAAATTCGATCTTAGCATCCTTGATTAAAGTTTTATGAGCTCAGCGTGCCGATACACCTGCACACTGTGACTGCTCCTGGGTCCCTGTCCCTGCAGGGCTCAGCAGCTGCCACACAGACCATGTCCTGCGTTCTCCTGGTTTTGCTTCGCTGCTTGGTCCACTGCAATTCACAGGGCACAGCTGCTGCTCTACTGCATTCCAGATGCCATGGATAATGCCGTCCTGCAGGATTATCTGATTGTTGTAGCTCGTATCAAACATGAACAACATAGACCTCCCATTTTGCAGGTACAGGAGATAATGGAATGTGGATTATTTTATTGAAAAACTAAATGGCGAAATAAATGTAAGCAATGACATTTATTAGAAATACAATGTTGGCAATGCCGAAAGTAAGCACTCATCGTATTTTAAAATCAGAGAACAGCAACATTTGGAAAAAGTAGAGAAACTTAAATGATGCAATCTTTTCGTGACACAATTTACTCACAAAAGCAAAAGGCAGAAATGAGGTTGAAACCAGTTTTCTCAGCATTTCTCTAGACATCCAAGCAAGGAAATCTACTGGCCAATGTTGGCTTCCTAAATCATTCTGATGGCAGGAGTTGAAGAGGGGGGAGCCAGGGAAAGTAATTAAGGTTACCAGCTTTTTGGCAAGAAGACTTTCTCAGAGTCGGAGACAATGGGAGCAGTATCGAGAGTTAGTTGTAAAACAAGGCAAACAACCCGGAGTTGCTTCCCTCGGGTCTTGGTGAGTCAAGTGTTTGTGTTTATCAGTTGCTGACAACTAGAGAAGTCCATGATGCATGTCAAGTGGCTGAGTCATTAATTTCTATAAGGAGTCTGCCTGAAATAAAGGTTTCCTGTGAATTTGTTGATAAGCAGTACAATGAACATCCTTAGATTTAAACACCTTACATCTTTGCAAACTAAATTTATACACAGTAACCTTTCTCTTCCTCCCCTGTCTTTGCTGTCATCAATGGAATCACATTCTAGCAGATTCCACATCAGCTAGTATTAGACTAGTATTTCTCGGTTCTTTTAATAGTCACATTCATAATAAGTGAGGTTTTTTTAATAAGCATCAGTAAGCACTATTTTTATGTTGCCTTGACATTTTAAAATGAGAATTACAACTTTCTCTGATTATAAAAGTAATAAAGTTTATAGGAAATACTTTAAACAAAATAGAAAATATAAAAATTGTAAAAGGGATCTATAGTTCACCATCCTGAAATGACCTTATTAAGCTTTTAAAATTTTTTTCCTTTGGGCAAAAATTTATTTATGAATTTTTATATGCACTGCTTTTCTTTTTTAAATAGAGTTTGTATTATCAACCTTTTCCCTTTCACCAATATGTCACTGATACCTTTCCATTGCCAAAGTGTGAGATATAATTGGAAATATGATGAATATTTACATTTCTATAAATTTATTGCAGAAAACGACATCATCGTTAACCTCCCTCAAAAATACTCCATCGTGCTCTCACACGTATAGACTTACCATTCTGCCACTTTCTGAAGCACTTGGTCTTTAGTTGTGGCCAACTGGATGTTTTAAAATTGGTTTCAATTATGTGATGTCAAATGCTTTAGATGCTTTATGCCATTCAATTAAAATATTTAGCTAGATCTTCATTTTATGCAAATTAAGAAACTACAGTTCTGAGCTAACACACACTGTAGCATTTTCTTGGTTGTGATGAAAGCTTTTCATATCTCAATATCAGTTTAGCCACATTAAAAGTCAAAAGTCAAGAGGACTGTCTAGCAGAATATAGAGATCCTTCCAAGATATGAATATTTCAACTAAATCCTGTGCCTATACATTACAATCACTTTTTAGTAATCCCTGTAAAAAGGATCTTTCATAAATAAAATATGGAAAAATCTCATTCCAGCTCACATTAAGAGACAAACATTTGCAATCAATTTCTATACTACAGACTAACTCTGAACCAAATGTATGTTTTTTATCATTACTATTAATAAAATGCCACAAACTCAGTGACTAAAGACAACCTTTATACCTCACAGTTTGGTAGGTCAGAAGCCTAAAGCACCAAATACTCACCCGAGTCCTGTTTGGAGTTTACGAGACCAAGAGCACGGTTGTAGTAAAGCTGGTTTCATCTCCAGAGGCTCTGCAACTAATTTGCCTTCTAAACTCATTCAGAATCTTGGGCCGGGGATATAGCTTAGTGGTATAAGCGCGTGCTTCACAAGCGCAAGGTCCTGAGATTGATTCCCGGTACAAAGAAAAAGCAAATCCTCATTCAGATTTTACACAAACTTGATGTAGTCCCGGTGAAATGTAGTCCTCATGAAACCATGTTTATGTAGCAAGTAGACAGAGATCATCTCTATACAACAAAATAAAGACATCACTGAACTTCGCTCCTTCCTGGCAAAGGAGAGGGGCACCGAGAAGACGTGACCCCACAGCCAAAGGTTTCCCCCCCACTTCTGCATCTACTGGTTTTGCCTTTGTCCACAAGAGAACTAAATATCTAAATGTTTACATGTTTTCTGGACATGTGCAGTGTGTTACGGCATGCACAGTCAGATTAAACTTACTTTTGAAATATTTTCACTCGAATATTAACTCATTTTGCTTACATTGCTTTTCCTGTCAGGAAGGCTATTTCCCAAAGGTCACAGCAGAATTCTCTACTTTGTTTGACAGGCTGAAGATCAAATTTTTGAATGTCAAACAGTCTCAGTTTGTCTGTTCTTTAATGACATTTTGCTTAGTTTTTTTTTCTTGAAGAAACCTTTTTCCCCTAGCAAGAAAACTATATATGAAATAAATCACGTACAGGTTCTGTGGCACCAGAAGGTCTTTCACATCTTCCTTCTCACTTTCTGTACCGTCCCAAAGGGACAAAACGTTATCATAGCAGGTGAGGAGAAAACCATGAGATCATTTTAATCCCCTCCCCTAACTCTTCCCTAAATCTCCTGCTCCATCAATGTATCAGTTTCCTAAACTGAATATAATTATCATGTGCTATACACATATACTAATTAAACAAAAAACATGAGTTGAGTCCTTAGTCCTTTCCTATTATTGCCCCATAGTGACTGTGAATCCCACCCCACCTTCATCCATGTGCAGTGGTGTCAGTGGGATAGGCCTGGGCAGGGCAGCTGTAGCCCCTGGGGCAGGGTCTTGCTCTGGATCAGGACCATTCATGCGTCAGCAGTAATGGTACTGGCATAGACATTTTAAAGGAATAATGAGGGCTGGGGATATAGCTCAGTGGAATAAGCACCTGCCTAGCAAGCACAGAGTCCTGAGTTCAACCCCCAGCACCGCCAAAAAAAAAAAAGAATAATGAAATGGATCAAAAGCCAAGGTGATTTTTTTTAGAGTCATCACCTATTTTCTTTCTAAACAATATCAGTGGTCCAGCTTTGCTCCTGCCTGGTTTAGACTGTGACCCAACCAGGCCTCTCCACAGGTTGCATCTCTCTCCCTCCCCACCCTACCTGATGAGACTGCTGCACCAGAGCCAGGAGCTGTGCTTTCCTGTTGCTGGTTTCTTCATGGTGGCGCTGCGGTTGTTGCTCAGTGATGCCATAGTAACTAGGGAGCTGCACCTTGGGCAGCACCTTTTTAAGAATGAGTCTGCTGCCCACTTCTGCCCAAGAAATGATTTCATAAAACTCTTAATTTTTCCCAGGTTAGATGGGAAAGCTACCTTCTCAGGCAGAGGGTTTGTTTCCATAGTCAGGATTGTGTATGGTGATCAGAGAAAATGCCTTCTTCCGGGGCAGGTTTCCCTCTGAGCACAGAAATACCACCAAAATCCCCTCTTGCTAACCCACAACCTGACCTCCATATAAGCAAAAGCTCATTGGAAAATATATGTAATTTCCCAAAACACAGTATGAGCAAAATGTAAACTCTGTTAGACACATCAGGGAAAAATAGAAATCCTAGGGGAAGGAAGGTAAGAATGGGGAAAAAAAAGAGAGAAAGAAGAAAGGAAGGAAAATTTTACAGAGGAACCTTCAGTTATTTGGTAGGACAACACTGATGGACTTGGACCACATTTGGATATAAAACAAAAGAAGAAAAGCAACAGATTTACAGAGTTTGGGTGAACGATCCTGCAAACATGTTGAATAAGTGTGTTAATATACTCCAAGTGTATAAGTTAAGAAACTGAGGCTCAGAGAACTAAGCATCTGGCCCCTAACACCCAGGAATGGAACTGTGCATCTGGCCTAGAATTCATCCACCCCCTGTCCAGGCAGTGGTCACTTTGGGTCCCACGCTGCAGAAGGATGAGTAGATAAATCCAAACTTCTTCCAAAGTCTTGAAAACCAGTACTGACCAAGACATTCAGAAAAGATGAATCCAGGGTGAACTAGGGTCACTAATTGGCCTCTACATGCAATGCTTTGGGCTCTGCATTACGCTTCCTTGTAAATCAGACTTGAAAGAATTATCATGTGATTCACATGCACTTATGTTTTGGTGCAAAGCAATTTGTGTACATTAATTTAGAATATTGCTACCAGACCCTTTCTCCTTAGTGTACAATTATTTTTTCTAATGGATCCTTAATAGTATTTAACTTATTCGCTTTTCACATGATCAACCCTAAGCAAACTTGCTGATTTTCCTTCATTTAATCCATCTTTCTAATAAAAGATTAATATGTTTTTGCTATTGAGGAGCACTTTAAAAATCAGCCATCGAACCAGATTTCCCACTGGTTAGAATGTGAGGCTGCAGGAACTACAGCAACTGTGTGATAAGAGATTAGAGTCAGAGGCATTGATATAAACTCTTCTTCAGTGTATGATAGTTGTCAATGAACTTGTGGAACACGGGCACACACTGAGTTGTACAAATCCCACTCTGCTGGTTGGGCTAGAAGCAAAGACAACCTAACAGCAACTAGGAACTTTCACCTCCAAATCTTTGTTTCTAATACTCTTCTCAAGCATCCAAGACTCCTTGGGGAAACGGTTCCTTCTAGAGCTGATTCTCGAAAGACATATGATGAGCCTGGAGTATCTTGCAATAACAGAAAGCAATGAACACTTTTTTAAAAAGTAGAAAAACAGCCACAATAGTAGGGTGTGTCAAATGAACAGAGAAGTCTACAGAAAGAGATCCTCATGGTTAAAATTGAAAATATTTGGACAATAGAAACAGTATTGAATTATAAACCAAAGTAAAAAAAGAAATTTCCAAAAGACATCTAAGAGTCTGTATCAGTGTGAGAAAGAATGAACAGAGCTAGGTAGAGTGGCCCATGCCTATATTCTCAGCACTCTGGGAAGCTGAGTCAGGAGGAGGTTTAAGCCTAACCTGGGTGACACAGTGGTTTAGCAATGGTTTACCTCAACATAAAAAAAATCCCCAAAGCAACAGAATGTAGCTCAGCATGAAGTCCTTGGGTTCAATACTCAGTATAACAAAACAGTAATAACAAAAAGAATGCCTAGAATAAAACAAAAAGAATAGATAAATGCTTGTGCAGAGTTAAGAACCTCATACTAGACCTCAACCTGAAGGCAGAAGGAGGCAAACTCAGCATCCACACCTTCAGCGCAGTCTGTGCACCATGATTCCCTCCAAACAGGAGAGAAGGCAGTAAAACCCATTCTCTTTAGGGAGAAGCCCAGGAGCACTGCTTCAGGACAGTGGCTGTGTTCAGGGAAGCAGCACGTGGATAGTATCCTGGAGGTAATGAAAATGTCCCTTTAGCTCTAATTTTTCCCCTCTAAACTCCTAAACCCAGTCTAATCCCTGGAGAAACATCAAGTGATTCCTAATTGAGGGAAATGCTACAGAAAAATAATACTCCTCAAAAATGTCAAAATAATCAAAAACATGGAAAATCTGGGACACTGTCACATTCAAACGCGGTGGAAGGACACCACAGCTGTGTGCAGTGTGGTGCTCCGGGTGGGCCCCTCAGACAGGAAGAGGGCAGAGACAGAGGCTGAGGAGGCCTGAGTAAAATGTTACAGACAGTGTATCACTGCTGCTTCACTGACTCTGATCAACGCACCATACTAATGTAAGATTTACCATAGAGGAGATAGGATTGGGGTATGAGGGAACTTTCAGTTCTGTCTGCAAATTTTCTGCTTTCTAAAACTGTTCTAACATTGAGCAGTTTTGTGAAAGTCACCATCAATCCAGTCAATTAGCAACACACAGAAACGTTTTCATGCAGACTGCCTTTTGTGATGTGTATACTTTTGTTTTTCAGTGTGGTTTCATACTGTATGTAATAATTTATTTTTACTTGACATTTAGTGAATGTGTTTCCATGCACTGCAATTGTACAACACCATTTCTTTAATTTTACACTATTTCTTCAACTGCATACTGGTTCTTCTGTTTTCCCCCAATTTTACTGAATTTGCTGGGGGGAGAAGATGTATAGGAAATGGGAAAAATAAGAAAAGATGAAATGATTCTCACATATCTGTCTGTTGGAAAGAGGAGTAGGCCTAGCCACAGCAACGCGGCAACACCAGCTGAGAAGAAAACACCAAAATGAATCCACTTCCTTTCTCCAATAATTAGTGTCCTTTTCATAAAAGGACTAGGTGAGTTATTCAACATCCATTCCTAAAATCTCTTACCAAGTATTTTATGGAAAGACTACTTCTTAGAATATTTCAGGCAGAAGATAGGATCTAGCATACTTAATGTAACAAAGAAGCCCAAGGAAAGAGTTGATGGAGAGATTCTTTTTGTGCTGTACAGCCCAAATTTCCAGCTCTTGAGGCACTAACGGGGGGCCTGATATGAGACAGCATGGAGACCTGGTGGGTGGATTGAAGGTCACCCCTGGAAGGGCAGAATACTCGCTTGTGAGTGTGGCCAGGAGACGGAACTCAACTGAACAGAAGAAGCAGGCTAGCAAGAGAACGTGCTTCTAAAAAGGTGGTGTGTTGTTAGGGGTGGAGAGGGCTGTGGCCTGGGCCAGATGGAAAATGAGTAAGAATGTGCCGGAGTCACTCAAACTGAAACGTCACCAAGGTCACTTTCAATTTAGAAGGCTGGACAGTTTGCTGAATCTTCCTGATGACAGCATCCTTTGGATTCTTGTCCTCAAGGATCATGCCTATCTCTGAGCCTGCTGCCTTTCTCCCTGAAGAATGATTTCCACCAGTGAGAAGCAGTGATTGTTAGCAGACGAGTCCTTCAGCTTATGTACGCAGAGATGGGTTTCTCGCTAGGTCTAGAATGGACGCAGATCTTTCCGCCATCACTAGTAAAATCACACCAAAAAGAAGGGAAACTTTGAAAAGCACGTCTCCTGCTCACAGTGAAATCTCAGGACTGTTCCTCGTGATTTCTTCGTATTTTCTCTACAAGGTGGAACGTTTTCGAAGCTGATCTGGTCTGCAGGCAAGTTCTCACCATCACGGGGAACGAGTTCTGGCAGCTGGGTGGGGGGGACACAGGTGTGCAAACCTTGGCGCCCCCACCTCCAGTCTTCATGCGGGGTGCTCGGTGTGTGTTGGAAGTGCCGGATTCCAGAATTCCTCCTAGGAGAAAAATGAACCTACAGAGAAGGCTGGAAAGGTCCTCAGAAGAGGAGAGGAGAGCAGAGATGGGTGGTGGGTGGTGGGTGGTGGGTGGTGGGTGAGACCAATATAAAGGAGAGCATATAAAGTGTGTTCAGGAGAGCACAGCAGCAGCGATTGCTCACGAGACCACACCTTGCTGCGGGTCTCCACGTTGCGCGCGCACACCTAGGTGCACACACGCATGTGCACACATGAGCATACACGTGCTCACACACACATACCCATGCACCCGCGCGCACCCAGGCACCCAGCCTCCGACGCCCGCGCTCCGGTACAGAAAAGCATCACCTTGCTCTTCAATTTCTGGACAGCTGAGCCTGGGCCTGGGGCTGCAGCCCGGGGCTCTGTCCCCAGACGCTCCAGTCCCGCACCCCGGGCGGAGGGAAATCCGCGCGAGGGCAGCCTCGGCCTCCAGCACCGGGTCAGCGCAGCCCGCCGCCATGGCCACGGGTGCGCCTCGCGCGGGACGGAACAGACAGCGGCTACGGGCGGGCGGGGCGGCCGAATCCCGACCAGAAAGTGAACTGCACTGCTACTGCGCTCTGAGGAGGGGAGGCCAGAGCTGGGGTTTGGAATTAAGGGTTGGGGGTGGAGGGGCGGGGCGGCCTGGGGCGGGGCCTCCATGGGGGGGGCGACCAGGGTTCTCTGAGCCCTTGGCCGGTCCCGAGGGGCTCCCCCGACAGATGCGCATGGGTTCACGGGTGGGGTGCTCAGGACCTCAGGTGTTAGCAGGAGGCACGTGGAATGTTAAAACTTGGGGCGTTAGGGATGGGTGGGGCAGGAGGGTGGGCGGGGTGTCCGGGATTAGGGTGTCAGAGGCTTAGGGCGTGGGGGTCGGGGTAGTCTGGGACCCAGTGCGGGGTGTCAGGGTTTGGGAGGCTGGGTGCTGGGGATGGGAGGGCGGGGCGTCTCGGTGTGGGGGGCGGGGTGTCGGGATTGGGGCGCCGAGTATTTCGGTGTGGGGTGCGGGAGAGGGGTGTCTTGGCCCCGGGGGCGGGGCAGCGGAGTGCCAGGGTCCAGGTGGAGGGGACCGAGTGTCTTCGTATCAGGGAGAGGAGTATCTTGGAGTCGGGGCGGGGTGTTGGGGTGCCGGGGGCGGGGTATCTTGGTGTCAGGGGGCGGGGTGTCTTGGTGCCGGGGGCGCCGCCGGCCGCGTGGGCGCCGCGTGGAGTGGAGCGGCGCGGGGCGCGCGGGGCTCGCGGGGGCGCGCGGGGAGCGGCGCGGGCACACGCGCTCGTCCCGGGCGGCCCCGCGGTCCGCACCCGAGAATGCTGCGGCAGGCGCTCCGCGGAGGGCTGCGGGCGTGCGGCCGCGGGCTGGGCGTGTGCGTGGGCCGGCACCCCGTCCTCTTCCTCACCGTGCCCGCCGTGCTGACCATCGCCTGCGGCCTCAGCGCGCTGCGCCGCTTCCAGCCCGAGGGCGACCTGGAGCGCCTGGTGGCCCCCAGCCACAGCCTGGCCAAGATCGAGCGCAGCCTGGCCGGCAGCCTCTTCCCGCTGGACCAGTCCAAAAGCCAGCTCTATTCGGACTTGCACACCCCTGGGAGGTACGGCAGGGTGATCCTCCTCTCGCCACCCGGGGACAATGTTTTGCTTCAGGCCGAGGGGATCCTGCAGACCCACCGAGCCGTGCTGGAAATGAAGGTGAACCACAGGGGCTATAATTATACTTTTTCCCATCTGTGTGTGTTGAGAAATCAGGATAAGAAATGCGTGCTGGATGATATTATTTCAGTGCTAGAGGATCTCAGGCAGGCTGCCGTCTCCAGTAAGACAACAGCCAGGGTGCAAGTGAGGTATCCCAACACTAAATTAAAGGTATGCTCCTCCTGCATGCTCCTGCCGATTAAAGAGGCAGCACTTCATTTCTTGCCCTAAACAAGCAAAGAAAATGCAGAGGTCTCATCCTTAAGACTTGGAAGCGGATGCTTCTTTCATTTCTGGGGGCGGGGCGAAAGATGGGCAACCGCGTGGAGAAAACAGGCGACGAATGGCACGTCTAGATGTTAAGAAATTCAAAGCCAAATCAAACAAATGCCAAAAAAATGAAAAAAGAAAAAAAAAAGAAAACAAAACAAAAAGTTTCTGAGACCCTGCAATTACATCTTTGTTCAGGGTTAATAAATCAGTGAATGGAGGGGGGCGGGGGAATTCTGAACAGTTGGGGGATTTCTTTTCATTCTGGGGCTCACTGTATTTCTTATTACTGATTACACATCCACCCAGTGCCATGTCCACTGTGTACCTCTCCAGCCTGGCTCGACTGTGACATGCAGGGAGTTCACGTTTGCTGCCCAGGAGTGTGTGTGTGTGTGTGCGTGTGTGTGTGTGTGTGTGTGTGTGTGTGTGTGTGTGT
>PVLD010025878.1:0-23049 GCA_004027595.1 Dinomys branickii | reverse complement strand
AAAAAAAAAAAAAAAAAGAAAACACAAGAACCAAAAATCCAAAGACAAGAAAGAAAACAGGCATACATCAACAACAGCAACAACATCAACAACAACAACAACAGAAGAAAAAACACCGCTTGTTGCTGCTTTACATATTGTTATCTTCGAAGTGTGTGTTCAGGCTAACACATACAGATATACACTATTAATCTAATATTAGATTAATGGCACCCAATCTTTACAGAAAAAAGTTTTTAAAGTTTTATTTTAGCGGCGCGTGGTGGTGCATACCCAGCACTCGGGGAGGCTTGAGGAAGGAGGATTGTTGCAAGTTTGAGACCAGTCTGGCTATAAAGTGAGCTCAAGGCCAGCCTGAACTGCATAGTGAGACCCTGTCTCAAAAAGACAAATTATTTTTGCATTCTAGTGAACTGTTTCAGAGCTTCTATTTAAAGAAACAGTACACAAGTAAGCATACTATCCTCTGGCTGAAATACAGCAATATAGACCTTTTGCTCATTCTGTAGTATATTTTCATTAATTTTAATGTATAAATGATGTCACTATTTGCTTAGCTACCAATGTAGTTGTTACTACCTCATTTTCTACGTAGCTATATCAAAGCAAGGGAAAAATATTGACATAATTTAATCATAGATACAAAATACACTAATTTAGAGTATTGAGTGATGAGGAAGATGGGGCATCTTGATTGGAGTTTTATCTGTTTGATATCAAGTGAACATTTTAAGGGGAGGGATAGGATATTGGAAAGTGAGTGATCATTAAATGTTGCTGGGCAATGTTAATATGGCATCGGGAGTCCCACCAGGTGGCTATAATTGTTATTAAGACAGGTGGAGCTTCCCTGGGGAAAGAATGGAGTTTGATTTCTACAGTGGTTGCCAGTTCCCATATTTGTAGTGGTATGTAGGTTCTAATTTCAATGAAAGGGAAAAAAGAATAGAATTTCTCCACTTTTTCTGATTTGTATAGTTAGTATATACCATGTCTTTATTTCCTTTTATTTGTTTGGAATCAAGAAATCAAGTAGATTTCTTAACTTTACATTGTATATATATTTTCTCTTACATCTAGATAGAATTTACATTCAGGAGGAAATACTCCACAAAAGAAGAACAAGCAGATCAAGATGTGTAGCTCTGTGGCTGCCAAATTGTGGTTTTTGACAGATCGTCGCATCAGGGAAGATTATCCCCAAAAAGAGATTCTTCGAGCTTTGAAGGCCAAATGTTGTGAGGAGGAACTGGACTTTAGGGCTGTGGTGATGGATGAGGTGGTGCTGACGGTCGAACAAGGAAACCTGGGTAAGTCTGTGTTGAGTGATATTTTGGGATTTTACTGAGAATGTGGTTAATCTGCAAGTTTTAAGAATAATTATGATAAATGAGTTAACAGCCTTATCATTACTAGTAGAAGTGACAACACAAGTATTTCCCTAGTTGTATTATCTAGAAACAGGTGTGTGTGTGTGTGTGTGTGTGTGTGTGTGTGTGTGTGTGTTTTTTACTGGGGATTGAACCCAGAGTCTTCTCATTACACTATCTCCATCCCTAGCCCTTTGGAACATTTTGAGACAGGCTCTCGCTGAGTTGTGCTGTTGTCTAGGTTGGGCTCAGCCTTAGGACCCTTCAGTGTCAGCCTCTGAGTACTGGGATTATGGGGGACACTACTGTGCCTGGCTTTTAAATGAGTTTCTTATATACAGCAGGTAGTTGGGTCTTGTTTTTTGTTTTACTCTGACATGTTTAATGAAACCATCGACACTTAAAATGATTATTGATTAAAATATTCTATTTGTTACTTTGTTTTCCTTGTCTTTTGTAAATTTCTGTTTCAATTTTTGTTTTCCTTTTTTAAATTTTTTGATACAGGGTCTCGTATGTAGTGCAGGCTGGCCTTGAACTCACTTAGGCAGCTCAGGATGGCTGCGAACTCACAGTAATCCTGCTGTCTCAGCCTCCACAGTACTGGGATTATAGGCATGCACCACTACTCTGGCTTTTTTTAAAAAATAATTTTAATTAAGCATTTTGTATATTTCTGTTTTCTTAGTATGTCAGTCATATATTTACTTATTTTAGTGGTATCCTTAGGATTTGTAATATAAAGAGTAATCCAAGTTTACTTCCAAATATTACTATTCTATTTCATAGGTACAAGCAGTTTGTAATAGGAAAATGTTACTAATTTCTCCCTCTGGTCCAATCTCTACAGTATCAGGTCTGGAACTATTAAGGCCTTGCACATGGCTAGACAAGAGGTCTCTACCACTGAGCTATTTCCCTAGCCCTTTTTTTTTTTTTTTTTTTGTTAGCCCTTTTATTTTTGAGAGAGAGTTTTGCTAAGTTGCCTAGGGTGTTTTGAATTTGTAATCTTTCTGCCTAGCCATCTGAGTAATTGGGATTACAGCCATGTGCCACTCTGCCTGTCTTTCTTTTGAGATAGGATTTTGCTGTGTAGCTCAGGCTAGCATTAAACTACAAGCCTGGTTTTATTCATTTTATTTTATTTTTTGTCTTTTTGAGACAGGGTCTCACCATGTAGTTTGGGCTGGTCTTGTACTCACTTTGTAGCCCACGCTGGCTTCGAACTCTGCAACGATCCTCCTGCCTCAGCCTCCCGAGTGCTGGGATTGCAGGCATGTGCTATCATGCCCAGCTCTTGTGTACATTCTAAGAAAAAGATTTTATAATCTTAGTACTCTTAGGTTTAGGAATTTGCTGTTACAATAATACTATCAGATAATACCCATTCACATTCAGTCACTACCATTATTCTTTCTTCTTTATCTAGGATCTCTTAGATCACACATTAGTTTTGTTGTGTCATTAGTTTTTTTTTTTTTTTTTAGACAGGGTTTTGGTATGTACCTAAGCCTGACTTTGAACTCACTAGGTAGGCCATCCTGGCCTCAAACTTGCAGGGATCCTCCTGCCTCAGCCTTTCAGTGATACTTTTTTTTTTTAATCATGAATTTTCTTCCTGTTTATCTCTTCTAGTATTGAGACTTGCAGAGTACATATGAGCTTTTTTTTCTCCCACTTTGGGTCTGTCTGATATATCTTCAGGGTTATAATAGGTTATATGCTTTTGGCAAATGTTTCCGACCAGTCTGTGGCTCGTCTTTTCATATAGTACCTTGATAGTACCTTTCACAGAGCCCAGGTTTTTAATTTTAATGAAGTCTAAATGCAAAACTGAAGTGTTGTGCCCCACGTACATGACTCTTGGTCCACCCTCTCTTATGTATCTCTCCCCAACCCCTGAGAATGACCATTCTGTTTTCTGTAAAGTTAGCATCTTTTTTTATTTTTACCAGACTCCACTCCATTTCTTCATGAAAGTGTGGCACTTAGATTATGCCTGTAAGTATAGTTGTAAAGCACTTTAATTTTCTTTGTTCTACGTGTTAATTTTAATTGTTCGGAACATCAGAGTCGGGTGATGAATGTGTAATAAGCACCCGTTGTAATCACCGGAACGTGAATTCAGCGCTATTGTGTCCGATTAGCTGTATAAACTTGGCAGTTTTTCTTTTGACAAGGGGTAGGAATCCCAACGAACAAGGGAGAAGCTGCTAGATGAAGGTCCAGTTTGCCAGCCCAGCCCCGTAATTCCAGTCTTTGAGTCTCACGTGGGAAGGTGCGAGGAGCTGTAATTGTGAAGGGCAGTTCTTGACTTGGAGCCCGTTTTTGCTCTGAGGCAGTGTAGTCTAGCAAAAAGGAAAATTGCTGCTGTTGGAGACAACACAAGCTGTGGAAACCAAAGGTCAGGGGAGCCGCGGAGCAGAGAGCCGTGTGTGTGGCACTCAGTGCTTGCAGCAGCCTCAGGAACGAGGGAGTTTCTCCTTGGCTTCTAGGTCCTTTGTGATCTCAAGTTCTTTAGCTGGTTTGGTATTTTATGGTTCAGAGCCAGGTACCTTCCCACCATGTTGGCAAAAAGTAAATCCGGGTAGGACCTGGAGTGTGTTGTCCGCGGGGAGAGCTGCGAGGCGCCTCCACTGCCTCCCTGGCCCAGAGTGGAGCAGCACTTTAATTCTCGTAGCTGGCTTATCTTTCTTGGCACAGTGTTCTTCAGGTTCATCTGTGTTGTCACAGATAACAGGATTTCCTACTTTTTAAAGGCTGACTAATATTCCAGTATGTATATACACCACTTTTTTTGTAGTTTTTCTTAATCTGTCAACACTTAAACTGTTTCCATTTCTTGGTGGCTAGGCATAATGCTACAGGGAGCATAGGAATGCAGATAACTTTTCCAGATACTGATTTCATCGTATGCATCTTGAAGTGGAATTGCTGAACATATGGGAGTTCTATTTTTAAGTTTTTGAGGAACTGCCGTACTATTTTCCATAGGCTGGCCAATTCATACTCCTACCAACAGTGTGTAAGGCTATTTGTGGTTTGGGATTACATAAAACTTCTTAAAGTTATAGTCTATTTTGAAATCATAACTACTTGCATATAAATGCTGCATCTGTTTATTCCTATCATCTTATATTGTCACAAATTACATGTGTTTATGTTTTGCATCAACTGAGACCAGCATGGTGGCATATGCTTGTAATCCTGCCACTCTGCAGGATGAGGCTGAGGCAGGAGAATCAATGCAATTTTGAGGCCAGCCTGGGCTACCAAGTGAGTTCAAGGCCAGCGTGAACTGCATAGTGAAACCCTGTCTCAAAAAAACAAAAAAAAAACCCCAAAACAGCTGAAGGCTTTATAGTTATTTTATGCTTTTATCTTTTGTTCAGCAGAAGAATCAAAAGTCATTTATTCATTGCTTGTGTAGTATGCTTATACATTTGAGAATTCTCTGTATGCCTATATAATGTGTGTCCATGTTGTCTAACATCTGCCTCTTTCAGCCTGGTGGACTCCAGCATTTCTTATGAAGTCACTCGTGGAGATGAGCTGCTTTAGCTTTTTTTGGTGTGGGGAAGCGCTGCTGAGCCACATCCCATACTCCTTCTGCTTTTTAAACCTGGGATTGTGATTTTCCTTCAATTTGCTGACTATGGTGTTCTTGGTTGGCACTTTTCCTTTCATTACTTTGAATATATCATCATATTCCCTTTTGTCCTCTAAGGTTTCTGCTTAGATATCCACTGATAATTTGATGGGAGCCCACTTGCATACAGAGAAGACCTTTCTCTTGCTGGCTTCAAGATTCTTACTGACTTTTGGGGACTGGGGGACGTACCAGGAATTCAACTCAGGACCTTGCGCTTGCCAGGCATGCATTTGTGCTACTGAGCTACATTCCTGGCTTCTGTCTTTGACTTTGACAGGTTTATTATAGGATGTGTCATCGTGGACACCATTGGGTTAGTCCTACTTGGAATTTGAGTTTAAATTAGGATGTCCATTTTCTACCTCAGATTTGTGAATTTGGAGACATTTCTTCGGATAAGCTTTCTGTCTCATTGTCTCATTCTTCTGAGATTTCCATAATAATTTTATTGGTCTCCTTGATTGATGATGTCCCATAACTTTCTCAGACCCTCTTCAATTTAAATTTTTTACTTGAATAATTTGAAATGATCTTGGTGAAGTCTGCTGCTTTACTGCTCTAGTAAATGTTGTAGTTCAGTGATTATATTGTTTTTCTTTTTTTATCTTGTTGAGACAGGGTTTCACTATGTAGTTCAGGCTGGCCTTGAACTCACAACGATCCTCCTGCCTCAGCCTCCCAAATGTGTGTGGCACCATGCCCAGCTCTCCCTGTCTTATTTGTATCACTAAGGACTCCTTTTATTCTATAGGTTTATAACATTTTTATTTTTATTTTTTTTTATTTTTTTTTTTTTTGGTTTATAACATTTTTAAAAAAATGAGTACATCTATCAAGCCGGGTAGGGTGGCACATACCTGTACTTCCAGCCCTCCGAAGGCTGAGGTGGGAGGATCACCACCAGTTTGAGGCCAACTTGTACTGCTTAATGAGTTCAAGGCCCGGCTGAACTACATAGTGAGACCCTGTCTCAAAAAAAAAAAAAATTGTGGTATTTATCTTTGTGCATTTTTAGTATTCTGGGCATAAGTCACTTAATGTATATATGTAAATAAAATATCTTCTCACTTTATGGCTTACAGTTTCACTTTTTTTTTTTTTTTGTCTTTGAGACAGGGTCTTGCTATGCAGTTCAGGCTGGCCTTGAAAATTTTCACAGTTAATGGTGTCTTTTGGTGAATAGAAAGTTGAAATTTCAAGTTATATATGGCTTTGGTTTTGGTTAGTGGTTTTTGTGTTATTTTAAGAAATTTGGGGGCTGGGGATATAGCTCAGTGGAATAAGCGCCTGTTTGGCAAGCACAAGATTCTGAGTTCGATCCCTCATACCGCAAAAAAAAAAAAAAAAAAAAAAAAGAAATTTGTGTTTCCTAAGAGTCCTTTTTTTGAGGAACATAGTAAAATATCAATTGCTTAAATTATGACGTTTTTTAAGAGAAACTAGTAGGGAAAAAAATATGTGGTAGCATTATTACTTAAGGGAAGGGTAGGATGTAAATATAATTTTTGTTGGTTCAAGAATACATAATTGGAGGATGTTAATTTTTTTTAAAGAAATAATTATCTTTTGGGAAAAGAAGGAATGACAAATTACATATTTTTTTGAAATTTTTAAAGAGAAAAGAACAAAAAATAATAACAGACAAAACACAAACAATAAAAACAATATAGAATTTTTTAAAAAGATGGTTGTTGTATTAATATATTGTTATCTTCAAAGTACATCTTGTTTTGTTGGCTCAAAATAATCTCTGGTGGGAACGATTTAGGCATATAAATCATAACAAGGCTGGCCATGTACTCATAATTGTTGAAAGTGCTCAATAGTATATTGCACTTATAGTGTTGTTCAGTTTGAAGGTTTCCATAGTGAAATAAAAGTTTAAATAGAAAAAAGCTTGAACTGACAATTTGTCCTAAGTATCATTTTCTGATTCGAGCTAAAATTTTCTGTTGCACTGGTAACCTGAAAATACATATTGCTGTGAAAAGTTCAAAAAACATGAAAAAAGCAAGCATTACAGTTGACTTATCATAAACTTGTTTTGATCTTATACATATGTAATGCATATTTATACAATTTTATTTTACATAAAATAGTAATTATATCATTGTACAGTTAGTCTTTTACAATGACCTGTGATTTTATAATATAACCATGACACTTTTGGTCTGTTCTTCTTTGATATGACACTTCCAAAATTCATGTCATACCTAAAACAATTTGTAATCACCTTTTCCCATGTTATGTTTATGACTGTAAAACTATTGAGACTGGAAATCAGGATCCATTATTTTGCTTTTAAAAATGGTTTTGTGAGAAGAATCGATTTGTTCCTTTTTTTTGAGACAGGGTCTTGCTATGCAGTTAAGGCTGTCCTTGAACTTACTTTGTAGCTCAGCTGGTCTTGAACTTGCAATGATCCTCCTGCCTCAGCCTCCACTCACAGCTCAATTTGCTTTTATATTACTTTGATGTTTTAGTTTTCACTTCTAATAGATACTCAAATTACTTTTTAACATATATACTTGCTGGGCCTAGTGGTGCACACCTGTAATCCCAGCACTCGGGAGGCTGAGGCAGGAGGATTGTTGCGAGTTGGAGTAGCCTGGGCTACAAAGCGAGCTCAAGGCCAGCCTGAAATGCATAGCAAGACCCTGTCTCAAAAAAGAATGTATATACTTGATTTTCTTCCTAAATACTGTATTTTTTATATCATGATTCAGCCATACTATTTGAGATGGACTGTCAGGGAGTAGTGTTCAGCTTTCTCAAATTGAACTTTTGTGTAAATGGCTTTAGAAGTTTCTTTCAGTTAATTGAGGAAAGGGAATAACTTGAACACCTAAGAAGAGTATGGTGTTAGGAACTTGTGTTCTTTCTCTCTTTTCTCCAAGTATTGTCAGCGTATTCAAAGGAGAAAGGTGATTTCATGTCTTAAATCACCAGGAAGCAATGTCTTTTCTCCTAGGTACTCAAATCTTTTATTCTTACCAGAGCACTAGGGATCTTCGATTGTAGTTACTAATACTTGAATGGAACCTTATCTTTTGTGCCAGCACCAGGGACCATTCTTTTTCAGAGCAATTGCCTGTAGTTTAACAAAATAGTTTGGGAAAGTGTTGGATTTGATTAGTTGTGCCTCTCTCTAATGCTTAAATTATTTCTGACTTAGGGGTCAGGTTGCTCTTGGGAACAGTTGTAATTTTATATGTGGTATTAAGTAATAAAAATTTGAGTCCACCTACATGAATGTATACATTAACGAATATATTGAAGTAAATGTTATTCTTATACATTAGCACATCCTTATTTGTCATATCAGAATAATTCCCTCGTGGTGTGGGATGAGAAGATGATGAAACGTGACACTTAGTATTCCCAGAGCCTCTCCCTAAATGTTATTGTAGATAATTAGAATAGAATTATCCCATCAAATACAGAATTGTGAGACCTGATGTAATTTTTTTTTTTTTTTGGTCTTTTTGAGACAGGGTCTCCCTATGGAGTTCGGGCTTGGCATTGGAGCTCACTTTGTAGCCCAGGCTGGTCTCGAACTCGTAACACACCTCCTGCCTCAGCCTCCTGAGTGCGTCACCACACCTGGCTGACCTAATGTAAAGTTATTTGTTTAGTTCTTGGCCTGTGGGTTGCTCTTGTTTCTTGGCTCTTCATCCTTCTATCTCCCCCTTTTGACTTCACTAACAGTGCAGATTTTTTCCCCCTGAATTTCCTTTCATATTGTTGCTGGGGCTATTGGGCAAGGTGCACTGTTTATTTTTCTTTTCTTTTTTTTTTTTTTTTTTTTTGTCTTGTCTTTTTTGAGACAGGGTCTCACTATGCAGTTCAGGCTGGCCTTGAGCTCACTTTGTCACTTTGTAGCCCAGGCTGGTCTTGAACTTGCAACAATCCTCCTGCCTCAGCCTCCCGAGTGTTGAGATTACAGGCATGCACCACCATGCCCGGCCTAGCACTGTTCTTTTATAATCAGGTGAGGCCATAAATTAGAATTCCTTAAGGTGATTTAAAATTTTTTCTTTTTATCAGTTCAATGATTTTATTTCTCCTGAACCTGTTTTTATTTTACTATCTATGTATAGAAAAGCTCCAGAGAATGTATTCAAAAGTTGCAAGTTGTTTTTGTACATTTTAGATGTGTGTAATGGTAACATTTGTGGTAGTGAGTTTGTACCTGTAGGTGACATCTTGCTGCTGCTGTTTTTTTTCCTGTTTCCCTTCCATCCCTTCAACCCTTCTGCCTCTCCTTATTTATAAAAGCTTTGTTCTCTTTTTTTTGCTTTTTCTTGTCCCTTCTGTTTCCCTTCTTTCCTCCTTTCTTCCCCTTCTCATTGGAACATTTTCTTCCCATTTCTTAAGATCCTTCATAAGTTGTGCATCTTATTTGCATTTTCAGTTTTTCACACTAGAGAAATGGTATTTAAATGTGTGTCCGGTTTATTTCACATAAGAGTCTGGTTTCCAGGTGCATCCATTTAGCTAGAAATGTCTCAAGTTTATCCTTCTTCATGGCAGAGTACTACTCCATTGTATTAAAAAAAACATACATCTTTAACCATTCATTGGTTGATGGCTGTTTCCAGGATTTAGCTGTTACAAACTGTATAGATGTGTGTATATCACTGTGGTATGATGCTTTGTTCAGTAATATACCAAGAAGGGGAATAGCTGCGTCGAATGGAATTTTAGTATTTGTTTTTTTGTGGAATCTCTATACTGATTTGCACAATGGTTATACTCTCCCACCAACAGTGGAGGAGGGTCTCTTTTTTCCCAGAGCTCCTCCAGCATTTGTTATTGGTTGATTTATTTATAATAGCCATGTTTTTCTGGAGTGAGATGGAACCTCAGCATTGTTAATCTGCATCTCTCAAATGAGGAGTGATGTTGCACATTTTTCAAATACTTGCTATTTATACTCCTTTGTCTGAGAAGTGTGTTTTTTTTTTCTCAGTTCTTTTTTTTGGTCCTTTTTTTTCTTTTTGAGACAGGGTCTCGCTAATGCAGTTCAGGCTGGCCTTGGGCTCGCAAAAATCCTCCTGGCTCAGCCTCCCAAGTGCTGAGATTACAGGTGTGTGCCGCCATGCCCCGGCAAGGCAGCTAAGTGACTTAAAGAAAAAAAAGAGTCTAATGTAGTATAAGTGTCATTTCTGTGTGATCTAAATTCACTTACTGAATTCTTGTATTACTTAATGAACTAAAGCAGATTAATTGGAAAACATTCTTACTGCCCTGAATTTCTCAATGTTCAGAATTATCTGGTGCTTTTTTTTTTTTTTTTTTTGATTTGAGACTTATTTTTTTACCTGTGAAAACACTCATGTTTTGTTTTTGCTTTTGGTAGTAAATTTAATAATTTTGTCAGTTAAGCAATGCAGTTTTTGAACTATTGACTTAACCAAATAGATTTTTATGTGAATTTAGCTAGGAGCAGGGCAGCTGTCAAGTCCTGAGTTGCTTACATTGCCTTTCCTTCCTTCCTTTTTTTTTTTCTCTTTGTTATCTTTTTTTGAGGCAGGGTCTCGCTATGCAGTTCAGGCTGGCCTTGAGCTCACTTTGTAGCCCAGGCTGACCTTAAACTTGCAATGATATTCCTGTCTCAGCCTCCCAAGTGCTGGGGTTACAGGCGTGCGCTACGCCCAGCTTTTCTTTCTTTTTTGTACTGGACTCGAACTGAGGACTCTGTGCTTGCCAGACAGGCGCTGTGCCGCTGAGCTATATCCCCGGCATCTTCTTTTCTTGTTGAAATGCCTAGCTTGAGAAGAAATACTAGAATTCTTGTTCTAGATTTGGTTACTTTTAGCCCGCCCCTTTCTCTTTTCTCTTTTAATAGAGTGAACTAGTGCACATGCTTTGTAAGCGTCAGCGGCGGTGCTCTCTGGTGACAGAAGTGGAGCAGTGCGGCGGCAGCGGGTGTGAGGGAAGGAAGCTCATACAGAACAGTGAACAGTGGGGCTTCACGAAGAGATTTGAGATACGGATGACCCAGACCAGTGTCCGTTTTCTTTAGAGAATACTCAGGAAATTTGATAGGAAATCTTGCTTCCTTTCCCTTCACGCCATTATCGGAGACCCCTGCAGTGAGCCCCAGTCTCCTGTTAGCTGTTAAGGTGCCTGGGGGAAGGAAGGAAAGAAAGACAGAAAGAAAATGGCAGTACAGTGGGGATGTGGGATGACCAGCGGTTCACAGGGAACAAAAGGCCATGAGGGAGACCGAGCTTTGGGATTTATTAGGATGTCTCAAAGGGCGGTGGTGAGCTTTTTTTTTCTTTTTGTCTTTTGAGACAGGGTCTTACTATGCAGTTCAGACTGGTCTCAAATGCAACAATCCTGCCTCCCCAGTGCTAGGATTACAGGCATTTGCCACCACGCCCGGCCTTGAGCTTCTTTATTCGTAGTAGTCTTGGTCTTAGTTTTAGTGGGTGGGAGGGGATGGCCTAACCCTAATGGGGTAGTGGGAGATCTCAAAAGGGTGATACCAAATATCCCAAGCCTTTGTTTATCCCTTAGGGAAGCATGTAACACTAGCCATTATGAATTTGTAATCCCCAACACGCCATTTGTTTATTTTAAAAAGTGGATAGATAAATGGAACAAATAGAATTATGAATAGCTGTTCTTGTTGCAGGTACCTTTGTTGTACTTCCATATCTTTCTCAGATGGAAAGCTTTTGAAGAGGTTAGACTTTCAGATTAACCAGCCATCTCAGTGTTATTTTGCCCCTAAATACTTGATTATGTTTTTCTAAAAGATAAAGACACTGAATAGTGTAAGCCTATATCATTAGCACGCCTAGAAAGTTAGCTGTTTGTAACGTAAGCCTAGAGTCACATATTTCACATTGGACCTTAGCCGAAAGGCCAAGAAGCAGTTATAGTCAAATATTTTTAGTTGATTCCAGAAAACTTTTTTCAAGTAGAGAAGTTCTCATTTGACGTAAATTTTATTTAAAGCTTAGAATATGTTGTTTTTGGATACTTACTATCTTATCCTACCAGCCAGTATCTTTTCTATCAAGTTATAGTTGAGGCTATATTGTTTTTGAACTTTTTTTTAAAGCACACATACACATATAATCCTTGGGGCTCCTGTCCTAACATTGCTGTTGACACTCCCCTACTGACCTGTCAAGAACTACTAGGCATAAAAGCAATACCATAGAAGGGAATATATGTGTGTTTGTGTGCCTTTCCCCACTAAGAACAAAATCTTTAAAGCAAGGACCTTATCTGTCTTATTTGTCAGTCCTGAGGATATAGAGGAGAAACTTGATACATGTTAATTTGGAATGAAGTGCCCTTCAGTAAGTGATTAATCGTGTACTGTATCTGTAAAATGTAATTGATTTAGCCCAGCAAAGAGGTGAAATAAAGCTATTGATATGTATTGACATAGAAAGATGTCTGTGGTGTTGTAATTGTAAATGATGGAAGAAAGCAATACTCTTAGATACACCCCTAAAAGTAATTCAGCACTGTATATCTAGGTTTTTTGCATGTCTGAACATATATATTCATTACTTTCTTTTTCATGACTGTATAGTAAGTCATTGTATCAACATGTGATGTAATTTAGTAAACCATATAGTAATTTTCTATTAGTTAACAGGAGTATCTCTCTATCCCCACTAATTAATAACAGTGCATTTAAGTTTGTAATCCAAGCTTTGGGGTATTATTTTTTCTCTGTATTACTGTATGTTTCCTTCCACTGGGTTTGATTTTATTCCTGTACATTTCAGGTCTGCGGATCAATGGAGAACTCATCTCTGCCTACCCCCAGGTGGTGGTGGTGAGAGTGCCCACCCCGTGGGTGCAGAGTGATAGTGACATAACTGTTCTGCGGCACCTGGAGAAGATGGGCTGCCGATTGATGAACCGGCCTCAAGCCATCCTGAATTGTGTTAATAAGTTTTGGACATTTCAAGAGTTAGCTGGCCATGGTGTTCCTCTGCCGGATACTTTCTCTTATGGTGAGATCTTAAATAAGAATATATAGCCTACATTTCAGAAGCTGATAGTTTTGAGATCTGTATTAAAGTAAAAGGTAAATTTTTTTTGAGATATGATCTTGCTGTCAGGTTTGCCTTGAACGTATTCTATACCCCGGGCTGGTCTTGGACTTACGGTGACCTCTTGCCTCAGTTTCCCAAGTGCTGGGATTACAGGCATGAGCCACCACGCCAGGCCTAAAAGGTGCGTCTGTGAACTTGAAAGAGTTTTTATGGAAGTAGAGATGGTTCAGTTTTAAAAGACTGGACAGGGAAGAATTATGAATCACGTCGTAAGATTAGCTCCATGATATGGATAAGTTGGGCTTAGCCAGCTTTTTTGGTAAAGGCCGGAGAGTAAGTATTTTAGACTTTACAGACCATAGTTCTTTGCCTCTGTCCTCACCAGCACTGCTGTGGTGTGGGAGCTGGTGACAGCAGCAGTGCATGAACAACTGGATGCGGCTCTGCTCCAGTGAAATGGCTCCACTAGATGGTAATAGGCCAAATCTGGCCTCCAGCCTCTGGCCTCCAGCTTGAAGTAGGATAACAAAATTGGATATTACTATTTAATTTCTTACTGTGTTTATTACCATTTTCATAGCTCTTCATGTGTTCCTATTTTTAAAGAAAATTACCAGGTAATGCTTTGAAACAGTTGTTCTAAGGTAAGAGGTGAATTGTTTTAAAAGTTCAGTATATGGTTTATTACTCATGTAATACATAATAAAAAAAACATAGCAACACCAAATTGCCGTAAGAACCTCTACTGCTTACTCTATATGATCACATGTCAGTAACTAGTCATAAGCACAGGTGATGGGACCACACTTTGAGTGGCACTGCTCCAATCCGGGCTATGCTAGTATATTTTCTGTCCTTCCCAGTCTTCTGCTTTGGAAGAGATCAGTACACAATTTTTTTCACATAGGCAATTCTCCAAATAAATGTCTGGGAGACTGCTTGGAGATTTAATAAGGTTTAAAAAAAGTCCTTGTCATTCTTTATTTTTTAAAGAAAGAAACTCCCAAATATGTGGATACAATTGCTAGCTTCAGTAGTTGAAAAAGAAAAAGACAGAATGTAAGTTGAAAATTATGTCTTTCTGGTGCTTTTGAGATACCAGCTTATACCATGGTTCTACAATTACAATTTTTATGAGAATGGAAATGAGAAAACAGTTAACCAAATCAACAAATACTGTTTTTGTTCCAATGTTGATGAATTCAAATTTAGTGGCAAAAGTCACCATAATTTTTCTTATCTGCAAATTTTTCATGTTGTAGTTGTTTAAAGAACCATCTTGAGGTTTAATTTTTTTTCTCTATTGTCATGATGAAGTTTTACAATGGCAGTCCATTTGTGCTCTTGCTGCTATATTTGTTGCTTGGCAGTAAGGAGCAAGACTTAAGCTATGAATGCCATGTACCTCAGTGTGGAAAGAAATTTGATTAAAAAATGGAGATAAAATTATATGTGTTTGGTAATCAAGGAAGGGGGAGTAGATGTGTGCACTGGTATATGTATTAAGGTAGCATCTCTTAAGGCCTGGATAAGTCTTTTCAACTACTTCATTGTTGTGTTTCTTAATCTGAGCAGAGAAATTATATATATTATAGTAAACCTTGGGGCTTTTATGATTTGTGTGGGGGAGGGCTCAGGCATAAAAATGTAAAAAATAGGAAATTAGGAAATTCTGTTTAGCTAAAAGTTATTTTAAGTTGGGTAATAGAATGTGTATAGTTTTCAGATAGCTCTAATCTATTTTATTTTACTTTTTTGTCTTTTTAAGACAGGGTCTCACTATGAAGTTCAGGGTGCCCCCTCTTTTCTTTTTTTTCAGGCTGGCCTTAAGCTCACTTTGTAGCCCAGCCCAGGCTGGCCTTGAACTCCAATGATCCTCCTGCCTCAGCTTCCCAAGGGCTGGGATTTTTATAGGCACATGCCCCCAACCCCAGCTCTAATCTGTTTTGTTTTGTTTTATTTTATTTTATTTCATTTTTGTCTTTTTGGGACAGGTCTCACTATACAGTCCAGGCTGGCCTTGAGCACACTTTGTAGTCCAGGCTGGTCTCAAACTCCTGTGATCCTCCTGCCTCAGCCTCCTGAGTGCTGGGATTACGGGCATGTGCCACCACGCCCAACTCTCTAATCTGTTTTAAAAAGTGTGTGGTTGTTTGTATTTGATACTCAGTTATACCTGAATTTATATTTATATTCTCTAAGAGAAAAATATTAGCCACCAGTCTTATCTTCTACCTCTCTTGTGCTGCTGTCTTGGATCTCAGTAAAATTGATAGAAATAAAATGGATCACAAAATACTTCTACTTTTGTACTTGTTTTTTGTTCGTTTGTTTGTTTTTTTGTTTTTTTGCGGTATCAGGGATCAAACTCAGGACCTTGTGCTTGCCAGGCAGGCACTTTTTCCACTGAGCTACATCCCCAGCCCTGTTGCACTTGTTAAATTTCTTTTCTGTTTCTTTTTTTTTTTTTGTTCAGGTGGCCATGAAAATTTTGCTAAAATGATTGATGAAGCAGAAGTACTGGAGTTCCCGATGGTAGTGAAGAACACGCGGGGTCACAGAGGTGTGTGTGATTGGTTGATATGGCACATGACTTTGAGTTTTGAAACATGGCTTTTGAAGAATAATTGGAAATTTCTTTTTTTTTTTTTACGTCAGACGGGTAATGTGCCAAAGTTGTAACAAGGTTTGAGGGAGGCACATCTCATGCAAATGGCATGAACACCCAATCATCACTCTCATGAACCGAAGGATAATAATTGGAAATTAATAGTTGTATGATACCTCAAATTTTCAGAAAGTTAGTGTAAGTTTTTTTTTAATTTTTTTTTTAGTTATTACAAGTTGAGTTTGGCTAGAAGCTGTGTCTGTTCAGTGCTTTTCCTAGAGATTTTAACATTCATGGCTAGATCAGATCTCAAGTTAATGTCTTTATCTTCCTCTTCAATAATACAAAGACCTTAGAGCTCTAACTCCTATTAAGGCCTGGATAAGGCCTTAACTGGAAGATTAAATGTATAAGGGGAAAAATTGTAAAATCTTGTTTTTGTTTTGGTAACGGGAATTGAACTCAGGACCTTGCACTTGCCAGGTAGGTGCTTGTGCCGCTGAGCTCTCTCCCCAGCCCTGGTAAAAACTTTTTAAAGATAGTATGTGAAAATAATTTAGTGAAGAATTTTTTTTTCCTGAGACAGGATCTTGCTGTATAGTTCAGGTTGGCCATGAACTCATGGTGATCCTTCTGCCTCTCAGTCTCCTGCGTGCTGGGACTATAGGTGTGTGCCATTATGCCCAGCAAGATCAGGGAAAAAATTTTAAGGCGTAAAGTGATTCATAAGCCCAAGGATAGCACATGTGTAGTGCTTTGATAGGAGTGGCTAGATCAGCTGGGACTGTTGAATATATGAATATTCCAGTACGGTGGTTAAAAGCCTCAGGCTTCCCACAGTGACTGTTCCCATTAACAAAGAAGCTGCATAATGTTTTAGCACACAGCCTTAGGGGTCCTATATAGAATTGCCTCTGCTATATTCTTTTTTGGCTGGAACAATGATAGTCTCTCCTAGATTCGGCAGGAAGAGAGATTCAGCAGGAAGAGACATAGATCTTGTCCTCCAAAAAAAGAATTTATAACCATATATTAAAAAGAGCTACCTCCATTATTACAAAAATACAGCCTACAGCAGTGGAACAGAGTAATAAATTCAGAACTAAATTGAAGTGTACAGTAACATTGTGATATGTTGCTATTTTTTTTTTTTTTTTTTTTCCTTTTTGAGACAGGGTTTTGCCATGGAGCTCATGCTGGCCTTGAACTCACTTTGTCTTTGTACCCTAGGCTGGCCTCAAACTCACAGTAATGATCTTCCTGCCTCAGCCTCCCGAGTGCTGGGATTATAAGCATGCGCCACCATGCCCGGCTATGTTGCTAAATATTAATATGGTACTCATATATAGTAATGTATAATGCATATACTTTTTCATTTTTGTGGGGGGATCTTTTTGAGATAGGGTCTCACTATGCAGTTCAGGCTGGCTTTGCTCACTTTGTAGCCCAGGCTGGTCTTGAACTTGCAACGATCCTCCTGCCTCAACCTCCCAAGTGCTGGGATGACAGGTGTGTGCCACCATGCCCAGCTGATGCATATGCTGTAATTCAAAGGGAGAAAGTCTTAGTAATCAGTGGGGCTAACATTACTCGCTAACTTCTGGAAGAATACAAATCCTGATCACTACCACTACTACTTGTAATGTACACTAAAGTGAGTTCTAGTTTGCCGAGAGTTTTTAGTCTAGGAATTGTGGGGTTAGAACAGAATTTTGTTAACTTTGTTTTTATTTTCATTATCTCTGTAATGATTATAACTAAATTACTTTAAAACAGTTCTAACAAGGAAAATTTAAACAACAGATGGGAACATAAGAATGTTCAGCTAGCTGGGTGTGGTGGTGTACCCTGTAATCCCAGCACTTGGGAGGCTGAGGCAGGAGGATCATTGTGAGTTTGAGGCCAAGGCTACAAAGTGAGTTCAAGGCCAGCCTGAACTGCATAGTGAGACCCTGTCTCAAAAAGACCAAAAAACACAAAGTTCAGCTGGTAGATGTCAGCTTGATGACTTGCACTATTACCTACCTTTTGTGTGCTTCTTCAATCATAGGCAAAGCTGTTTTCTTGGCACGAGATAAGCACCATTTGGCTGACCTAAGCCATCTTATTCGTCACGAAGCGCCATACCTGTTTCAGAAGTACGTGAAGGAGTCTCACGGACGGGATGTGCGTGTCATTGTCGTGGGAGGCCGTGTAGTTGGCACCATGTTACGTTGTTCCACAGATGGGAGGATGCAGAGCAACTGCTCACTAGGTAAAAACAGTGCAGATGTCTTGGTAGTATGTAAAGAAATAAGTACTATAGCTTTTCCAGTGAAAAATTATATATAATTGTAGATATTTTTACTCACAAATCTGAAAAGTTCATTACTTTTCACCTGTGAATACAATTTGTAAACATGTCATTGGTTTAATATTCTCTTGAGTTTGTCTGGCTATTACTAGATTTCACTGACTCATGAATTGGTTAGGTTCAATTTATAAGCAAAGTCTTCTACCTATGAGATGATATTTGACCAGATTTAGATATTCCCTTTTTAGTGGTACACTTATTTGGTGTATAACTAGAATTCATTTAAGCTGTGTTCTAAACCATTTATTCACTGATCCAAACAACAAAATGAAATCATTGGTTCTGATTTATTCAAGTATGTTTCTTGAGATCTCTTACTGATGGAGTGTGTCATACCAAGTTTTTGAAGTTTTCCCCTTCCCAGTTTGTATCTCCCTCTTAGTAATCTTTGTCTTTTTAAATTTTTTTTTTTTTTTGAGGCAGCGTCTCAGGCTTGCCTTGAACTCACTATATAGCCCAGGTTGGCCTTGAACTCTCAGTGATCCTCTTCTTTAGCCTCCAAGTGCTGGGATTACAGCCACCATGCTCACCTCCTTCTTTTTTTTACTTTTTTTTTTTTGGTGGTACTGGGGATCGAACTCAGGACCCTGCGCTTGCTAGGCAGGCGCTTATTCCACTGAGCTATATCCCCAGCCCCCAAAAATCTAACTCATGCCATTTTTTTTTGGTACCGGGAATTGAACTCAGGACCTTGCACTTGCCAGGCAGGTGCTCGTGCTGTTGAGCTATATCCCTGGCCCCACTCACCTCCTTCTTAGTAGTTTGTGTAGTTTATGCTTTTAAGTGCCATTTGTGTGGCACTATTTTCCAATTTCTGTCTTCAGTTTGGCTTTCTCCGTGAACTCTCAGTTCACATGAGTAACCGCCTACTACTTAATATCTTCATAACTAACCATCTAATCTAACTCCCTCTGTACAAACATAATGTGTCCATCCCATGATATTCGTCTGTCATTTAATGACAACTCTTTTTTTCCAGTTTAGGACAGAATATGCAGTCACCCTGATCTTGGATCTCTTCTCTTAAGCCCTACTGTTGGGTTGAGGATATAGCTTAGCAGCTCAAGTGCCTGCCTGGCAAGCACAAGGTCCTGAGTTCGATTTACAGTCCCCCCCCCCCAAATCCCCATTGTTAGGAACACCTTGAAATCTCTATTCTTTCAAAGATGTATCCAGATCTGATTACTTCTCACCATTTCTACTGCTAATACCACTTTTCTTACTTGGGTTACCTGTGGCAGTCCCTTAATTAGTCTTCCTGATTGTACTTTTCGCTCCTGGTCACTCCCTAACACAGCACTCATATGGCAGGTCCTTGTATGCTAGTTCTGCCCATTATTTGCAGTTTCACTTTTCACAGTTTCAGTTATGGTCTGAGAACATTAAATAGCAAATTTGCTGGTCATGGTGGCTAAGGCTGAGGCAGGAGGAGCACCTTGAGTTCGAGGCCAGCCTGGGCTACAAAGTGAGCTCAAGGCCAACCTGAACTGCATAGGGAGACCCTGTCTTAAAAAAAGACAAAAAAATTAAGCAAATTTCACAAGTTATCCATAATTTCTCAGTCATACAGCGTTTGGAATCGTGTGAAACTTGGGTCGTTTCATCCCGTCCTCCTCCATCCCACTCAGAGCTTGACTCATGCCTTTGTTTGCCAGATCTGCACTGTACACATGTCCCACCTTTGAAGACTGTTCCAAAGTCCATCGGAGTAGCAGTGCTTCTGTCACTGTAACCCAGCCACTTAGCGATGGCTCTGTAGTTCAAAGTTGTGGTTCTGCCAGTTTTCAGTACAGAATGTTACTGTAATTGTGTTTAGTAGTTATTGGGTATGCCCTGTTCCCGAGTTTTGAATTAAATGTGAGCATAGTCGTGCACTGTAGGAGTAAACACAGTGCCTGTGTTGTGTACTGTCTAGTTTCTGGCATCCGGTTTGTGGGGCAGCCTTCTGTTTCTTGCAGGTATGGGAGGACGGGACGGCTGCGTATTGCAAGACAAATCAAGTCAGATCTCAGTCACAGTCCCTCAGTAGCCCCCCATTTCATTCAGAGAAAAAATAAAAATTTGTTCAGCGGTTATCAGAGCCTGTGTGGTTTTAGCCCCAGCCATCTTGCTCAGGTCTGCAGCTGCATGGATGTTCTCAGAGGAGAACTGTCTTCCATTAGGTGTATTCTTTTGGTTTGTTTGTCTGTCTGTCTGTTTGAGACAGGGTCTCACTATGTAATTCAGGCTTGCCTCGAACTCACTGTGTTTGTAGCCCAGGCTGGCCCCACATTCACAGTGATCCTTCTGACTCAGCCTTCCAGTGCTGAGATGACAGGTGTGTGCCACAGTGTCTGACAAAAATGTATAATCTGGACGTGGTGGTGCATACCTGTAATCATAGCACTTGTTAATTCTTGGAGTAGGTGAAAATGATCTAGAAAAGGTAGAATGCCTTTGTGTGAGGGTGAGGCAGGAGGATCACTGAGGTTCGAGATCAGCCTGGGATTCTCAGGGCCAGACTGAACCACATAGGAAGACATAGCAAGACCCTGTCTCAGAGACAAAAACAAAAACCTTAAATATATGCAAAGCTAAGCAATGCAAAGTAGGAAATACTATCATAGTAGAGTTACAAAGCAAAAGCAATGCATTGATAAGCAGTACAGTGGCGTACTGCTGAAAATACAGTACATAGTAGAAGCATGCAGTGAATTTGAAATTAGGATTTTATAAGAGGAGGAGGAGGAAGGGGAAAGGGGAAGTGGAAGCAGCGGCAGCAGCAGCAGCAGTATAGCAACACTGTTTCTAACAGAGCCAAAGTGAAACAACCAGTGTGTGGGACCACACAGCAGTGGAAAGGAACCAACTAACTTTTGTGTCATAAAATCCTAACTCCTAATCCCAAATCCTAATCCTAAAACCCTAATCCTAAAGGAACCAACAATAAAATCCTAACTTTTGTGTTATAAAATCCTGACTTCTACTCTTAAAATGATTTCTTCTTCCCTGAATTCATGTGTGTTTATATTATTATTGTTCAGTGTTATTTTTTTGTCTTTTTGAGACAGAGTCTTGCTATGCGGTTCAGGCTGGCCTTGAGCTCACTTTGTAGCCCAGGCTGGTCTCGAACTCGCAGTGATACTCCTGCTTCAGTCTCCTAAGTCCTGGGATTACAGGCATGCGCCACTATGCCCGGATATATTTTTCCATTGTAACACATACTTATTAGTTTGAGGAGAACACAAAGGCATCCTACCTTTTCTGGGTCATTTTCACCTACTCCAAGAATTAACAAGTACTCTTGTACTTTAAGGAACTAACAAAGTAAGTTAATTTGCTATTAAGTAGTACTTCATTTTTATTAAAAAAAAGTTTGACATGAAAACTTGCAAAAGGCTTGCAAAAAAGTGTAAGGAATGATGTAAAAGAATTACTTTGTGTTCTTTAATCAGCTTGAGAAATTGTCAGCATGGTTGTGTTTGCCTTCTCTGATCATTTTCTTCTCTTCCTCCCAGGTTCAGAACTTAGTATTTATCTTTCCTATGTATTCTTCTAGTATTTTTGTCTGTATTCCTAAACACTCTTCCTTATACAGATTATTTATTTATAACTCTGTACTCCCTCCCCTCAGTAACTTGTGAGATACACTCATGTAAATGTGTTACAGGAATTAGTTGGTTCCTTTCCACTGCTGTGTGGTCCCACACACTGGTTGTTTCACTTTGGCTCTGTTAGAAACAGTGTTGCTATACTACTGCTGCTGCTGCTGCTTCCACTTCCTCTTTCCCTTCCTCCTCCTCTTGCTTTTCCTCCTCTCTTTCCTCTTCCTCTCCCGTTCTCCTCCTCTCCCTTCCTCTCCCCTCTCTTCCTCCTGTATCCCCTCCCCCTCCTCCATCTCCATCTTCATCTTTGTCTTAGTTGTGTTGTCCTGTCTCAGCCTCCCCAGTGCTGGGATTATGGGCATGAGCCACCAGCAACTCTGCATTTTAACATGTAACATGGCAAAGTATTCTATTTTCCTACCTTCCTATTTGCACTGTTACTGTTACTGTTTTTGCTTTCCTATTTGCACTGTTTTGTTATTGTTTGTCTTGCCAACAGGGTTCCTCCCATTGAAATACTGTTTCTTGTATAGTATGACAGCATAGGATGGCACAGGATTTCATCACGTTACTACAATGGCCTGCAATTTAACAGTTATGGATTGTTGTGTTGTTGACTTTGTAAGATGGATAAACTCTTAACATTTTGCCAAGTTGGCATGAAATGATTTCATGCTGTTATATTCATTTGCGTTTCTGTTTTAAGTTATGCTCTTTACCTTGTGTATCAATCTTAATTTTTCTGGGATTATACCAAAGATAATAGAACTCCTTTACCTTGCTTATCTTTTGTTTAAAAATTTATTATTATTATTTTTTTATGTATGTGGTGCTGGGGGTCAAACTTTGGGCCTTGTGCATGTAAGGCAAGAGCTGTACCACTGAGCCACATCCCCAGCCCCTCTATCTTGCTTATCAAAATTGAATGCCCTCATTATTCATAGAAAGGCCTTTAAAAAATTCTTCTATTCTTTTTTTTTTTTTTTTTTTTTTTTTTTTGCGGTACTGGGGATTGAACTCAGGACCTTGTGCTTGCCAGGCAGGCACTTATTACACTGATCTATATCCCCAGCCCCTTCTATTCATTATTAACAAAAAATAGCAACCGAAATCACAATGTTAGGTCAGCACTATAGTACTGTATTGTCTATAAACTTCTTTAATCTTAGCAGTTTCCCCGTAGCATAGATACTTTTATTACTTTTATTTCACAGGTGATGAAACCAAGATATAGAATAAGTAACTTGATCGGGACTCTATTACACTGCTGGTGGGAATGCAGACTGGTGCAACCACTGTGGAGAGCCGTTTGGAGATTTCTCCGCAAATTAGGTCTAGAGGTTCCATTTAAACCAGCTATTCCTCTTCTGGGTATTTTCCCAGAAGATCTAAAAACATCATATCACTCTGATATATGTGCACCCATGTTTATAGCAGCACAATTTGTAA
>PVLD010025877.1:0-23065 GCA_004027595.1 Dinomys branickii | reverse complement strand
GGGAGGAAGGAAGGGAGGAAGGAAGGAAGAAAAAGGAGGTGATATGGTAATCCAGTTTGGGAGCCTATGACTCAGGAGTGAGAGGGTATGCCTTTCCCCAGGTGGCCTGGGCAGTGTGTTCAGAGCAGCTGTGCAGGTGCTGATACTTCCTGGGACTTCATAGATGACCCGAAGTCGCATAGGCATCGCTGTCCTCTTGTCCTCCAGGGAAGGCAGGGGCACGTGGCCTCAAAAAGTATAGTGTGACCCCCTGGGCCCCTTCCCTCCTTCAGGAAATGGAACCAGGAGGGTGAAATCGACAGCCTCCCAGGGGTGCTGAGTGAGAACAGGAGTTAGTCTGGGATTCACGCGGAGTCACTTTCCCCTTCATTAGGCTAATGAACTTCTACGTGAATTAGCTCAGTGAACAGGGACTCAGGAAATCCATTATCATTGGGGTTGTGTCCTGCACAGCAGTGCCTAGGAAGTGTGCTGCCCATTTCCAAATTTGCCCATTAAGAGTGTTTAATTATTAACTCAGCCTGGTGACTAATGAACAGTTGTATTCCTCATGCTTTATTTGAGAATTTTTAGGCTGCTTATAAATTAGCCATAATATAGTTAATAATCATACTAAGAATCTTAAATTTTTAAAATTTTGTTTTGTTTTGTAAGACAGGGCCTCACTACATAGGTGCAGGCTGGACTTGAAGTTGCTGTGTACCCCAGGCTGGTCTTGAATTCTTGGTGATCCTCCTGCTTTAGCCTCCTGAGTGCTGGTATTATAGGTATGCACCACCATGCTTGGCAAGAATCTTAAGTTGTGGTCCACACTATAGATTACATAGAAGAGAAGGCGAGGGCGAAGGTTGGATTTGTTGAAGGTCACCAGGAAAAGGTCACATGAGCAAGGGGCTTCTTTCTTTTTTTTTTTTTTTTTTTTGGGGCTTCTTTCTTTAGCCCCAAGTTGTATTTCTATTTATTTTGCCTCCATTTTATTATTTATTTATTTTTGTCTTTTTGAGACAGGGTCTCACTATGAAGTTCAGGCTGCCCTTGAACTCATTTTGTAGCCCAGGCTGGTTTCAAACTTGCAGTGATCCTCCTCCCTCACCCTCCTGAGTGCTGGGTTTATAGGCGTGAGCCATCATGCCCAGCTCATCCCCATTAAAAAAAATACAGTTAAAAAATTTAAGTAATATATGTTCATGGTAAACAAAGATAAGTTTTAAAAAATCAAATAGTTTAAAATGTCCATCAATAGATAAAGAAATGTGTGTTGACAGCATGGAATATTATTCAGCCTTAAAAAAGAAGGAAATTCTGCCATATGTGATGGCATGGATGAACCTTGAGGACATTACATGACATGAACCAATCACTAAAAGACAGTTACTAGTCACAGAAAGACATATACTGCATGTAATGATTATGCAAGGTCTTTGGAGTAGGCAAATTTAGAGATTCAAAACCAGGTGTGGTAACACAGCTATCATTCTGACAACTTGGGAGGCTGAGCAGGAGGATCACAAGTTTGAGACCAGCTGGGCCTCTTAGTGAAACTGTGTCCTGATTTAAAAAAAAAAATCAGAGACTAGATGAAAATAGTGGTTGCCAGGGGCTAGGAGCGGTAGAAGTGGAGCCCTTAATCAACAGGCATAAAATGTCAGTGAGGCAAAGCAAGATGAGCTTTAGAGAGGGGTTATGCAGTGTGGAGCCCGGGGAGCCCATAGTCAACAATGCTGCATTGTATCCTCGCAGTCTGTTAAGAGTGTGGACCTCCGTGTGAAGTGTTCTTACCACAACACCATTGTTATTGCTCTTATTGATACAAGCAGCGGGGATAATGAACCCATTCATCACAGGGCATCGGTATGTGTACACACTGTATCTTTTTTTTTTGAGACAGGATCTTGCTATGCAGTCCAGGCTGGCCTTGAGCTCACTTTGAGGCCAGGCTAGTCTCAAACTCCACGATCCTCCTGCCTCAGCCTCCTGAGTGCTGGAATTACAGGTGTGCGCCACCACGCCCGGCAACACTGTATCTTAGTCCTTTTATTTCCCCTTCCCCGCTCCTTTCATCCCCAGACTCCCTTCCCATTTGCAAAAGGTCTGTCTTCCTGTTTCCTACCATCTTTTTCTCTTTAATCTCAATTAAATTTTTTTTTTTTGTACTAAGAACCGAACTTATGACCTCATGTTTGCCAGGCAGGTGATTATGCCGCTGAGCTATATCCCCAGCCCAATCGCAATTAAATTTCAAAAATAATTTTAAAAATTTTAGTCAAATAGTTTTAAAATACATAAAATGAAAAATACAGTGTTTTCTTTATTTTTTTTTTTTTTTATCTTTTTGAGACAGGGTCTCACTATATATTGCAGGCTGGCCTTGAGCTCACTTTGTAGCCTAGGCTGGTCTGGAACTAGCAATAACCCTCCTGAGTCAGCCTCTTGAGTGCTGGGATTACAGGCATGCACCACCATGCCCAGCAAATATGGTGTTTTCTGGTTAGAAACCTTTTCTTTCCCATTTATTTGTTCGTTTCAGTGCTTGGAGTTCAACCACACATGCTAGGCAATCATTTTACCACTGAGCTACAAACCCAGCCCTTTTTAAAAATTATATTTTGGGACAGGGCCTCACTAGGTAGCCCAGGCTGGCCTCAGACTTGAGACCCTCCTGCTTCAGTCCCCCGAGTAGCTGGGATTACAGGCGTGTGCCATCATGCCTAGCTGACCTGGTTTGACAGTTTACCTCCCATGGGCCTGTTTAGGTTGAGTAGGTTTGGGGTTGACTGCAAGTAGCTTGCTGCACTCCCACTCGGGCCTCAGCTCCTGGAGGAGGAGTGGCTTGTCAAGGGCTGAAAGAGGAAGCCCTGGGCCTGACAGGAAGGTTCTTTGGGTGTCCGAGGGTGTCGGTGCCGGGAGGGCCTTCCAGGCCACCCGTGAGGGGCTGGTGGCCCAGGGCTGTGGCCATGTGTGTTGCTGCCCTTCTTACAGCCCAGAGCCTCTCTCTGCTGTCTGGGTGTTGGTCCCTGAGCTTCTGGAGCCCCATGCAACTGGAGCCAGACAGTGCTTTGGGCAGGTAGAGGCTCTATTTTTAGTCTCAGAGTCTCTGTCACACCGTCACTATGGCGATGCCAGGCCATTGGCCCATGAGGCTGCATGCCTTTCCTACCAGCGAGGAAGGAGGTCCTGTTTCCTTCCTGGAACTGCTTGGGCAAGACCTCAGTGAGCTTGTGTGTGCTTATGAGTGTGTGAGAGACACAGAGAGAGGGAGTGAGAGAGACAGACATGGTGACGGAAGGAGAGACGGAGAGAAACGTTGGCTCTGCCGCTACATGGAATGTCTCGGGCAACGCCCTATGAGAGGACAGTGCTTGCAGCACTGGATGGTTCAGAAGTGGGGGCCCATGTGGGTGATGCTGTGTGGCCTTGGCAGGGCTCCTCCTCCTCCCTGGGCCCTCATGTCCCTGCCTGCCATGTAGGCATGATAATCCATGCCTGGCCAGCTTCTCTGCATCTAGGGACCTAATACACTGGGGCAACTTTGGGTCTCCATGGAGTCCAGTCCTTCTGCTGTGTTGGGGAGGGTGAAGCACTACCCCACCCCCACCTGTGTGTGGTCCTACAGAGTTTTGAAAATGCTCAAGCATCGTCATCGTCGCTGTCACTGGAGTCCCTGCCCGCAGCAGGACATGAGCTCCTTTCTGGTGGTGGATGTAACGGAGGCTCAGAGACGCTAAGGCATCATATGGTGTCACAGCCAGGGACCCGACTGGAACTGACTCGAATTCTTTGGACTGCACCCAGCATTGTTCTTCACACTGCCCTGGGCAGAACTGCAGGGACAGAGGGACGCGTGACAGCAGTCGGCTGTGGGGCTCCTGTGGAACTTTCCTCTTCCCTCTCTTGAAAATTTCAGAGTTGACTATTACCCATAATTTTAAAAATAAAATAAGTATTGGCAGGGATGTAGAGAAATTGGAATCCTGTGTATTGCTGGCGGGAATGTGAAACAGGGAAGCTGCTGTGGAAATGAGTCGAGCAGCTCCTCAAATAATTAAACACAGAATCAAAACATGACCCAGGAGTTCCTTCTTAGGTATGTACCCAAGGAGCCAAAAGCAGGAGCCGAGGAGATACTTGTTTAGCAGCGTTCACAGCAGCACTCTTTGTGATGGCCAAAAGGGGGAAACAGTCCCAATGTCTGGCAGCAGGTGAGTGGATGAGCAGGTTGTGGACCATCCACACCGTGGAATATTATTCAATCATAAAAAGGAAGGAAGCACTGACACAGGCCGAAACATGGATGACCTGAAAATGCTCAGTGAGGAAGCCAGGCACAAAAGGACAATACTGTGTGTTTCTCCTTATACAAGGTCTCTAGAATGGGCAAATGTCCCGAAACAGACCGGAGAATAGTGGTGACCAGGGGCTGGATTGAGGGAGATGGGAACTATGGCTTAGTGTGTACAGAACTTGTGTTTGGGATGATGAAAGTGTTCTGAAAATAGACAGTAGTGATGGTTGTACCATATCATGAATGTGCTTACTACCATTGAATTGTCGCTTTAAAGTGATTAAAATGGTGAAAGGCAGAAAGCCCCCAGATCCGAGCTTATAGGCTTGCTCAGAACCCTAGTGGCTCTTGGGCCCAATGGCACTGGCTCTGTGATCAAAGAGCCCCTGCTCTCCTCGGCCTGCCCACACCTGTGGCCTGCCAGAGCCCTGCTGTTCAGCGGAGCCTGAGCACTCTGCGAGGGCGGGCACTCCTGGCAGTTACCGGCCACATGCATGTGAATGACATCTGTCTCTGCAGAAGGCTTGTGCACCTGACATGGAGCATGTCCTTTTATGGCTTGTGCTTGCTCTTGGCAAGTGGAAAGATAAATACCTATTCAAAGAGCGCGTGCCAGCCACCCTGTGGTCCCTGGTCCCCAGCTGCAGAGTGTAAGGGGCAGACAGTGACACCAAGGGGCATAGGCTGCAGGCCTGGTGGGGGGTACAGTGGGCAAAGGCTCCCCACCCCTGTTCAGATGACCTGGGCCCAGAGCCACACTCTGCCTCAGACCTGCTGGAGGACCTTACATGGACTCTGCCCTTTCTTGGAGCCTCCATTTGCTCTTCTGGCTCTGGCTGGTCCTGAGACTTGAAGGAGAACGTGTGTGAGAGTGCTCAGCCCTGCGCCTAGTACTTTCCAGAGCTTGATCATGCATGCGTTCCTCCCTGTCAGGGCCTTGGCAGAGGGGCTCAGGCTGCGGGGCACCCTCCTAGTGTGCTACAAGGGAAGGGGAGGGGTGACTGTAAGGGGCTCTGTGTGGAGCCAAATGTCTGCCTCGTGTTGCCTCCTGCTCCAGGGCAAGCCACAGGGGCTGCTGCCTGATGCCCTTCTGTTAGTGGTTCCAGGGCCACTGTAACGAAGTTCTATACTGGGTGGCTTCCAACAACTAAAATTTATTCTTTCCCAGTCAGGAGCTCAGAAGTCTAAATTCAACATGTCACCAGGGCTGGTTACTTCAGGAGGATATGGAGGGGAATGTGTCCGCCCTCTGTCCCAGCTGTGGGTGATGGCCAGCACTTCTTGGTATCCCTGACTTTAGACACGTCACTCTACTCTCTGCCTCAGCTGTCCATGGCCATTTCCCCCAATATCTCTTTTCCTGAGGACACCAGTCCTACTGAGTTTAGGACTCACCCCACTCCATTGTGACCTCACCTTAACTAATACATCTGTATGGGCCCTATCTCCAAGCAGCAGTTTCTGAGATGGACATGAATTTGGGGGCGTCACTCCTCAACCCACTGCAGACCCCATACTTGTTGAATGGATGGATGTATGAATGGATGAATGTGAAAAGCTGTCCTTGCGGTCTGCTCGGATATGCTTATGTATGTATGATGGTGTTTGGGTTTTTTTTTTTTTTGTTCTTGAGACAGGGTCTCACCATGTAGTGCAGCCTGGCCTTGAGCTGCCTATCCCAGGCTAGCCTCAAACTTGCAGTGATCCTTCTGCCTCAGCCTCCTGAGTGCTGGGGTTATAGGTGTGTGTCACTATGCCTGGCTTCAGAAGATAGAGGCATCTCTGCTGACCTTAGCTTGCAGTGGGGGTGACCCCAGCATCACCCTTTTATCCTGTCCAGGCCTCTTTACCTCTGGCTTCTGTATCCTGTGCCTAACGTGGTGGCCACCTCTTGGACTGAGCTGGCTTTCCAGATAAGAGCCATGGTACTTCCTAGGGGAGAGTCTTGATACACGCGTGCTCTTGTCTTCCTTTCTGCCTGAGACCTCAGAGCTCTCGTTTGATCTCTTCCCTTCCCCTCACTACCAAGAAGTACACAGAGATGGCTCTATGACCTTTGTCAAATTAGCTCCCTCTTTGAACCTTGGCCTTGGCCTGCAAATAAAGGAGGCTGAACTGGGCATCTCTGAAAGTCCCTTTCAGTCTGTAATTATTTCTGTTGCTTGACTGCTGAGAAAATTGTGGGCAAGAAAGTGTGCTCCAGGGCCCCACACATAGCAGAACTCACATCTAGAGGCCCTTACTCCTACCTCGCCCCTGAACGTTCTGTGCCACTTCCTGTAGGAAGCTCTCTGACTAGCCTGACGCACATGTGGGGTCCTCACTGTGCCTTGCACATGACACATCTGTTCACAAATACTAGCCTGCTGTTCCTGTGGTGTCCAGGTGCATGTGTTTGCAGGTGTGCATGTGTGCTCCTTTCCCCTCCCTTTCATCTGTGGATGGGATCTCTGTGTTTCCCCAGTATCCCACCTAGCCCAGGGCTTATTATCTGGGTTATGAACCAGCCTCACAGACGTAAGTAGATGATTAAATATTAGGTCTAAAAGGAAAAAGAGGGAAAAAGTAAAACAACTGAGATGTTTTGAATAGATTCCAGAAAAGCATTTGATATAGTTCCACATCCATTACTCCTAAAAGCACAAAGAATAAGAGATAGATTTCCACATGATAACATCTCTAGCCAGCACTGACTTCACCCTTGATAGTAGAATGATCCAGTAGTGTTTTTCAAAGTATTTTTGAGGAACTGAGGATGCTCCTGGGTATTGTAGCAAAGTAGGATTCTGGGGCCAAATAACACCTAGGAAGCACCACTCTAAAAGATCCTGCCTTAAGTGTCTGTTGCAAGACAAGCGTGTCCTCTCTCATAATTAAACATTATTCTAGATTCAAGCGAATGCAATAGATGGGACACAACTTTTAGGAAAGAAGGAGCGAAGTGTCTATCATCTTGAATTTTCAAGGTAAATAAACTGGAAGATAGCTAGAAGAACAGTAGTAAGACAGTATAGCAGCCTGTTGAAAATAGTAAGCAAACACCATCTCTTTCCAATGTGTCAGCAGAAACCGGTTGGGGAATTTGACAGGAGTGAGACCTCTGACACTTGTTTGCATGGCTGTCAGCAACCAGTGGTTCTGTTTTCTTGTGAAATGAGCATGACACCCAGGCAGTGCAGAGAGCTCTCACGTCTTCTGTGCCTCCCTGGGACCCAGAACCCCAGGAGATGGACGGGTGTGGTGTGCATGGTGCAATGTAGAGTTTTCCGCATCTCCCAGAAGGTTCCAGAACAGGTTTGCACATGGTTATGTTGTCATTTACAAAAGCCAGACATCCAGTATCTCAGCCCTGGATAATGATGGCAGCTCCAGAGAGCTGAACCATCCTCTCTGCATTCTTCAAGAATGGGGCCCTCAGAATGTCCTGCAGTGTTTCCGGGAGACCCTGTGAGAAGAACCTGGTGGCTGGAAGTAACTCGTTAACTCCTTCCGCAATCGGAAGCTCAGCCGCTCCCACCTGCCCGAGGACACTTCCTGAGCCTGCTTCGTCACACTTCCCCAGTCGTCACCCTCATCACTCTCAAGGCATTTCTTGTCTTTCAGTCAGTAGAGAGCCACAGTGATAATTCAGCCTCTGAGGTGTGGCTGAGTCATCCAGCTGGCTGGTGCCGCTGAGAGGTAGCTGAGGTCCCACGTCATGGCCCGGGCTGTTCTCGGAGGCTGAGGAAGGGGTGGATGGATTTCTGCAGGCCGGATGGTCTCAGGCCCTTCAAGCCTCCCGTGCTTGTTTCCCCGGGTGTCGCCCCTTCTCTCTGCTTCCTTGTTTTTCTTTTCTCTCCTCAGTGTGGTTTTGTTACTGCACATTTTCTGCCTTATTTCAACCACAGGTTTATACGACCCCCCACAGGAGCCAGTATCATTCTCCTAGGACAGAAGCCCGTGGGGCTTTCCGACAGCCTTTCCAGGGGCGCTGGGGCCTGTGTCCACTAGTTGGCCCCCTGCTACTGCCCTGGGTGGACCCAGCACCTTGCACACACTAGGCAAGGGCTCTGCCGCCAGGCCTCTTCTCACCTTTTATTTTGAGACACGGTCTCACTAAGTCACTGAGTGGCCCAGCTTGGGCTTGAATTTATGGTTGTCCTGCTTCAGCTTCCCAAGGAGTAGAGATTACGGGTCTGAGCCACTGCACCAGGCAGTTTGCTCACTTGTGAGTGGCAAGGTTGCTGTCACACTGCTTGGCAGGCTGGACTGTGCAGGTGAACAGGCAGGGGTTCCCAGGCCCAGCACTTAGCAATCCCTGGAGAGCCCCTAAAATTATAGTCAGCTCACTGAGGAGCCTGGTTACTTTTCAGTTCTATTTTCTTACTCTTTTGGATCATAGAATAAGGTTCCCAGAATAACAAAAATGTGCTTCCAGAAGATGTATTTTAAAATTGTTTGGGCCGTGCATTATTTTCTTTTAAATGTTGGCATTTCAAAGTGTAAAATAGTATTAAAATTTACAAATTTAAATGTCTCATTAAATTAACATGATCTAAATTGCACTATTGGTGGTGTGCACCATCCTTTAATATTTCTGCATCTGCTTTTGTACCTAGGTATCAATTTATCAATTAGTTTCTTAACCTCTCCTTTCTCTAACAATTAGAAACTCACTTTTCTAGCATGCAAAGAACATTTTTCAAATGCTCTTCTTTATTATTCACTCACTAAATTATTTACTCTTTCATTCCTTTGTTTATAAAATATTACAAACTGGGCATGGCAGCACATGCTTATAATCCCAGCACTCTTGAAGGCTGAGGCAGGAGAATTGCAAGTTTCAGTCCTTGGCCTGAGCAATTCAGAAAGTAGGTGAGACTTTGTCTCAAAATTAAAAAAAAAAAAAAAGAAAAAGGTGTGTGTATGTGTGGGGGACAACTTGGAATGTAGCTCAGTGGGAAGGCCCTGGGTTCAACCCACAGTATTAAATATATAGTAAAACTCAAAAAGTTGTTCACGACATGGCCCTAGACTTAGGTAAGATTAGAAAGGTAAACTAGATAGCATGCCTTGGTTTATGGAAGTCAAACATCATAGACTACAGAAAAGTAATAAAATAGATAGAAAAAGTCATATGTGTTACTTCAAAACTTGTTTGATACCAAAATTAAAAAGGGTTCACAGACAAATGTCAGACTTCCTGCTACCTTGTCTTCAGGGTCTCAGTTTTCTTCCAGGGACAAGCATGGTTTCTAGTTTTGTGTTTTCTTCCTGATAGATTCTCTGCATATATGAATATATATTACTTTTTTTTTTTTTAAGCGAAACCAACACACATAGCTGCCTACTGTTGTGCATCTGCTTTTTTGGCCTACAGTACATAAATCCCGGAGGTGGGGCCTGTCAGATTGGTGACGGTTGCCTGGGCATTCTAACCAGGAGGGGACCCTGGTTTGTTGCCCAATTTGCTGTTGAGGGTGCTTGGATGGGGCCAACAGAAGGTAGTGAGCACACAGGCTGAGGTGAGGGGCCTCGGAGGTATGGGTTCTGCTGTTGGGACGCTCCCGTGCTGCAGGGCACCACTCTAGAGGGCCAATCATGAGCTTCCTGGCATTTTACCCTGGTTTGTGACAGCTAAGGCTACACCGCAGCCCATAAAGGCAATGCCCATCTGCACTCCACTTACAGGGTGTGAGTGCAGGCAGTGGTTTTTAACCTCAAAACCCCAGGCGAGGAAGAGCTTTTAAGTAAAATGAAAATCTGGAACCAAGTCATCCTGGGTGAGTGTCTCTCCCAGGGCAGTGGGCCAGAGTTCCTGACACAGCCTTGGAAGGGTGCCCCTGTCCATCAGGTGTTCACACAGGCCTGACAGAGGAGGGGGCCTTGGGGACTGGGTCCCTGCCGTCCTGCTACCGTCTGGAGGGAGGAGGTAGGGGCAGAAGAGTCTCTTTCACCTTGTCCTTCACTGGGTGTCTGAGAAGACCCTGGTGCTTTCTGGATCCCCATAGGTTGGACCTCACGACAGATCTCACCTCTGGGGAGCTGTGTGTAGGGGAAACCCAGATGTGCCCAGGAAGGACTTCAATGGGCCTATGACCTGGGTTTTACTTGTACAATTAAAAAACATTTTTTTCCCGAATAAGGACATTATTTCCCAAGTGCAGCTGTTTGCAGAGGTTACCCAGGGCTGGTGGGAAGGTGCAGTCCAGAGGTCGTGTTTAAAGGGGACAGAGTTCAGCGTGGGAAGATGGAGATGCACTGGAGACAAATGGTGTTGGTAGCTGCACAGCACTGTGGACACACTCACTAACTGCACTGCACACCTACAAAGGGGCAGCATGGTAAACTCAGTCCTCACTGAACTGTGCACACAAAAAGCTACAATCCACTCCAACCTTCAGCTCCTGAACAAAAGGACACAAAGGAGCAAGAGTGGCCTAAGAATAAAGAGAATGAGCAGAGCATTTGAGCAGCTTGGCTCAGCCAAGCTGCTCAGTGTTGTTCTTGGTTCACCTTGAACTGCTGAGTTGGTGGGGGCTGGGCCTGGGCTGGGCTGATGGAACCCCAGGGCCTAAGACCCTGTTGTCTGGGGAAGCCTGGCTGTGCTGTGTCTACTCTGGGGAGTCCCTGGCCTGTTGCTCCATGCCTGGGGCCCTGCTGAAGAAGAACCCAGGGACCCAGGTGTGGCTTTCCTTACGATTTCCCTGTTTCCAGGGGCTTAGATAACTCTTGCAAAAAGAGCATTTGCCTAGCCCATTGTGAAGCAGGTGAGCGGAGCAGGTGTTATGGAGAACTGTGGGGCGGCTCAGAGCAGGTGGTCCAGGTCTGACTGCTGAGGAGTTTCACGGGGACATGACCTGGCCTCTGCATGGCCACCTGCCTCGCAGAGGTGCTGGATGCTACCAGTGACAGCTGTCATCCCAGCCCATAATTATTCTCAGGAGATGGAGCTGTTAAGCCTCAGTGCTTTTGCAATGTCGGACTGAGATGCCTCTCACAGCACCTCCTGCCATGTCTGGCCAAGGGCTGTGACTTTGGCTGCTGGCTTCTGTCCATAGGTGATATCACAAGGGTAGAAGCAGCAGTCTCAGGGAAGATCATGGCCCTTCATGGGGTCCGGGGCCCCAGAGAGATTGCTGACCTGGGCCAGTAACTTGGAGTGCTCTGGAAGCTGCGCTGTCTTCTCACAGCCTAGGCTCAGCCTGGGGCTGATGGCCCCAGCTCACATGGCCAAGGCGAGGTGGGGCTGGTGCCTAGGCCCCACTTGTTTGTTTTCCAGGCAGCAGGGAGTTACTTATGAAAAGACCTTAAACCTGTAGCCTCATTGGTGACAGAAATAAGGCCAGGCTTTCCCTGCAGATGCCCCTTGAAAAGCCTGTGTTAGAGTTTTGAAGCCGACCCCAGGCAGCCATGCAGGCACCTGGGACAAGCCCTCTGTGACTCATGGCTGCCAGGAAGGGGGCACGACTTGCCACATTCACAGGGCAATGTGATCGCCACGCTGACACAGCCTCCTCACGTGGGTGGCCGGCATATGCTTCTCATTAAGAAAATTGCTACTTTAGAACAGATCCAAAAGGAACTTTTTTCCCTTTACTAAAATTAAGAAAATAATAATAAAACAGCCCACCTAACACCCCAATCTTTAAAAGAAAAAAGAGAAAACATTATCATGTCAGTCCAGGAAAAAACCTCCAAATTCTTTATGTATCTAACATGGTGCTAGAACTCAGTGGAGATAACAGGGACAGAATGGAGATACACTGTCACCTGGACAAGGCTGAGGTTACTGCCCTCTCCCTACCTGCTGCAGTTGTGAGGCCTGAGCTGTCGGAGCATGACAAACGCAGGCAGAAACTGCTTCCAGGAATAGGCAAACTGAGAATGCCCAGCAGTCCCCTGAGCTTATTGGAAAAATCCACAGGTGGCTGCAGAAGTAGCGCTGTCAGTCTTGTTGGGAATTCTTGAGTGCTGAGGAGGCCCAAGATCAATTAGGGAGTCAGACGCATCATTGATGTAGAGTCCAGACCCATTGGGAGCTGGGAGTTAGCAAGTGCTACTCTTCATCTGTGGGTCACTAGGTCCACCGTGGGCTCAGGCCAGTTAGACATGAGCAGCAAATAGCCTTTGTGATTCTTGGTGGTTGAGAGTGTGACAGGACAGGCCGAGTGGCGGTGTTTCTGCTCTGACTGGCAGTAGTACAGCACAGTGTTCGTGGAAGGGCCGTGTGTCTGACAATACTTAACTGCATTCAGTAACCAGATGGTCCACACAACCCATCAGTGGTATGGCATGTAAATATTTTCCATCATTATCACGGTGCTGCAGTGTTGACATTAATAAGGATGAAAAATTACTTGGAGGAGCTCTCCCTCAAGAGTCAGGCCTCAGGCAGGGCTGCAAAGCTATCCCCACACCCTGGGGTCCAGTGGCTTTTGGGGCAGTCTTGGTCTCTTGTACCAGATGCACAGGCCCTAACTGGTGACCCTGTGGACCAGTCCCCTCAGAGCTCCTCTCCAGCTCAAAGCTTGTTTTTCATCCTTAATAAGTGTGTTTTCCTGTTGGTGAGTGTCCTATGCTCCAACTTATTCCCCTTTTTGCTTTGCCTAATCAGAAAGCACACAGCTAAGACTTTTTACTTATTTGCTTATAGATTGTTCTCAGTTAAAAGGCTTGGTATAAACCTTTTCTGTCTTCTTTAGTTTCTTTCTTTGTTCATCTCATCTTGGGAGAAAATATAGTGACCCGGTGTCTTAAGGATTTTGGAAATAGAGTGCTCCCACCACTGTTCAGCGTGTGATTATCAGGTGCAGCACTGGTCTGTGTCTGATCTCCCTGAGTTGCACCTAGACTGGTGGCTCCAGGAGGGTTAGTAAAGATTGGACCTAGGCTTACTCTGCCTGTTTCTTTCACATACCTGATGCATAGTATCAGGTTGGTGAGTGGGTTTGTAAGGATAAGTAACACTAGCTTAGTCCCAGGGTTTTTTCCTAGACTGACATGATAATTTTTTTCTTTTTTCTTTTAAAGATTGGGGTGTTGGGTGGCAAATAATTCTTTAGTCTCAGCAATGTAGCCCAATAAAGCCTCGTTTCGCTCTTGACATTGTTGGATTGGTGACTCAGGGTCTCAGGATCTTTTCAGACTGTGGTTGTGGGGCTCCTTTGCAGTCCTCTGCTGGGTCCGACAGTCAGCTGGCAGGTGAGAGGAGAAAGGAATGGTGAGGAGAGGAGGGGGAGAGAGGAGGAGGAGGAGCACAAGCACATTGGTGCACATGAAGGGTCATGTGGGACATCTTAGGGGCTGAGCTGGAAGTGGTGTCCTCTAATCTCATAGCCTCATTTAGCTGTAGAGGGCTAAAAATGTGACATAGGAAAAGAAACACTGAGCCAAGCCAGATGCTGTGGGATGAATGAACAAACTGTTGGGGACAGAGTGGGAAGCAGGGCTCCAAAGGGACACGTGCGAGGGTCCCTGGGAGTGAGTCTGGCCTGTAAACCTGGATGCCAGTCACTGGGTTTCGGATCATGTGTCAGGGTTCCCTTATGTCAGCTCTAGGGAACTGCAGAATCTGGAGCTGAGTGGAGAGGCCTTAGCGAGACCATCTAGCCATTTCCTACCCCTTAGATGGGGAAACCTGAGGCCCAGTGAGGGGAGCTGACTTACAGAGTTGGCCCCTGGAACTCTTGTCTGAGCGCTGTGTCATGGATCATTTCACTGCAGTCAGAATCCCATCAGTGTCTCTGTCCAGTGTGTAAATTCCTGCTTCAGATAAGGCGATGGAGAGTTATGGAATTAAATGACACTGACTCAGTTGTCCAGTGGGACTGGCTCTCCCATGGGCTCAGCGGAGAAGTTTCTTGGCCTCGTAGCAGTTGTAGAACCTCAGCCCCTCCACTGAGAGAGCCAGAGTGGAAAAGCAGACTCTTCTCAGACTCACTTAAGCACTAGCTCCTCTTAGTGACGCAAGTATGTGAGTGTCTCCCAGTAGAGAAGAAATGCCTGCCTATCTGTCGGGGAGCCTCATCTCTGTTGGTTGTCTATTGCTGCATAACAGTGCTCTCTCAAATGCCACTGTTTTATTTATTTGCTCATGCTGTGGGGTTTGGACAAGGCTTGGTGGGGACAGTGTCCGTTCACTGGCATCAGCTGGGACATCTCTTGGGCTGGAGGATCCATTTCCAAGATGGCTCCACTCCCGTGGCTGATGAGTCAATGCTGGTACTTGGCTGTACAAGCCAAGGCTCCCTCCACATACTTGGTTCCCAGGATGCGGTGGGCACCTCACAACTGGTGACCTCTAGGTAGTTGGTTTCTTACAAGGGTACTTCTTTCCCCAGAGCACAAGTACAGAAGCTTCCAGGCTGCTGCCACCACTTCCTCCTTTTTTCAGTATTTCTTTTATTGTGATAAAATATACATATACTTGACCACTTAACCATTTTTAAGTGTACAGCAAAGTGGCATTAAAGTATATCCACATTGTTGTGCAGCCATTACCGTCATCCATCCACAGAGCTCTTCGCACCTAAAGTGAAACTGTGCTCATCAGACATTACCTCCCTCCACTCCCTGCACCTGGCCCGGCACCCACCAGTCTACTTCCTGTCTCTCTGAATTTGACTGTTCGAGCTGACGCATATAGGTGGAGTAATGCAGTATTATTTGTCCCTCTGTGGCTGGCTTATTTCCCTCAGCAGAATGTCCTCAAGGCTCACCCATAGTGTTCATGTATCAGAGCTCCTTCCATTCTGAGGCTGAGGTTCACTGTCTGGACAGGCCACACTTGGTTATCCACTCGTTCATCCACACCTGCTCCCACCTTTCGGCTACTTCGCGTAACACTGCTGTGAACAGGCAGAAACCACCTGTGTGCGCTGCTGCTTTCTGTTCTCAGCCAGGCCTTCCTCAGGCTCGGGCACAAACCTGCCTGTGTCATTTTCAGCCTATTCTGTTGGTTTAGACAGGTCAGAGGGCCAGGCTGGACTCCTAAAGAAGGGTGCTCATTGGAGGCAACCAAGGTGGTTGTCCATCTGGGCCACTCTGGTGCTTTTTTGGGCGGTCGTACCAGGGATCAAACTCACAACTTTGCACTTGTCAGGCAGGCACTGCCACTCTGGGAAAGCTCCCTGCTTACATAAGCCAGAGGGCTCCTCTGAGGCACACAAGTCCCTGTGGCCCAGGCTTTCTGAGACAGGGTCCTGTTGGAGCTCCAGCTGTGCCCTCCTCGGAGAAGCTATGCTTGCTCGCTTGCTTGCTCTGTGTTTCATGTCGCTGGTGGCTGTGCCTCTTATTACATAATCTATTATTCTGTGCTGCACAGGCCCTGGTTACTTGTCAAAAGTTTCTAAAAGCCAGCTGTATCAGCTCCAGGCAACTGGGGGTGCTGCCTCTCCCTCATAGTATTAGTCACTCTGTACTTAGCTAAATTTAACTTTTTATCATCCAAATGATATTTTTGTGGGCTTGGGATTTTACATAATGCTACCAACTGCTGCAGGCTAAGAATTTCTCCTTTTTGGTTTGTGTGTGTGTGTGTGTGTGTGTGTGTGTGTGTACATGTGCATGCTGGGTTTTTTCCCCATGAACTCTTGCTCACTCGGGGAAGCCTTGCTGGCTTCCTTTTCCCCAGCTCTAGATTTCATGCCTCTAGACTCTGCTGGCACCATCCCCAGCTGAGAGAAGAAGAGTTCCTTATTGTGTCACCATGGCCGCTCTAATGCTACCGCTGGCATTCAAGGGCTCTCACTTTGAAGGTCTGGAGGACTCCCCACTGCCTCCAGCAGGCGAGGCTTGGGAAAGAGCAGCTCCGCTCCAAGGTGGTGTGCTTGCTGAGCAGGAGAGAAGAGACTGAAGAAGGGTCAGGCCACATGCAATGCAGCCAGCCTGCCTGCCACAGGTGGGGGAGCCAAGAGGGTGGCCAGAGCTGTTCCAGTGTGAGAGGACAGAGACCTGGCTGTTAGAAGGTCTAGAACAGTACACAGGGAGGTGAGCTTGTAGCTTAGCCATTCTTACCCTCTGAGGCCTGCTGCCCAGGAGTGGCCTCATCTAGGCCCTCACTGGGAGTCTGCTGTGCGTGGAGGTGCCTGCTGTTTCTCTGATGAGGAAATGGGGGTCAACTTAATGGAGTGAAGAAACAGTAGTGATAGCAGCAGCGACCACTGAGCGTGCTGTGTGCCAGGCCCGTGGCCCCTCTAATGCTACTGCTAGTACCCACAGGCTCTCACTCTGAAGGTCCGGAGGGCTCCCCATTGCTTTCATCAGCTCATCAACTCTTCACAGCTTTCCATGAAGTAGATCCTGGTGTCTCTCTCTCTCCCCTTCCCTTTCTCTCCTGTCCCCCTGGCCCCACCAGAGAGACTCAGTAGCTCATCTGAAGCCTCTGAGCCCAGAAGTGGCAGAGTCACTACCTGTTGGCCCTCTTCTAAGGCTAAGCAGCTTCCAAGGGGCACACCACTGACAGATGAGATGCAGGCTTTGCCCTGTGCTTTCCCCCGACATCACCAGCTGGCTCTGGCCTGCTCTAGTTGCCTGGTTCCTTACAGGCAGGCTGTCTTTACAATGATGCAAGTGTTGTGGACAGGCTGTCCCTGGAGCATTGGGCAGAAGAGGAAAGAGGTACAGGGCACAGGGACAAAAGAAAAGCTCACTCTCCCCCATACTAATTTTGTCTTTTGATTTCAGAGAGTTTTCAAATTGCAGATGTATTCCTTGATTTAAATTAATTAACATTATTTTATTGAAAATTTAAACACTCCCAGATGTGTACTAGAAACCATTGAACATATATGTGCACACCAAAACTTGTATACAAACATTGACAAGAGTTTCATTCACAATAGCCAAAAGGTGGAAAGAATCCAGATTCCAACAGCAGGTGAATGGAAAAACAGAATGTGGCTTGTCCATACAACAGAATATTACTCAGCTGTAAAAAGGAGTGAGGTAGAAATGATGTCCATAATGAAAGCATGGTTAGTGACTCTAGAGAAGATATAGATAAAAAAATAGAGGAGTTTAGGGAAAGGATGGAAACCATGAATGCCCAACATAGGAAAGAAGTGGAATCCATGAAACATGTTCAAATAGATATCAAGGGATTAAAAATTCTGTTGAAAGTATACACAGCAGAGTGAGCCAATATGAGGTCAGAATATCGGGTAAAGAAAACAGAATTGTGGTTAGCAATCTTGAAAGATTTCTTAAAAATAGCCAAGGGAGTTCAAGGCCACCCTGAACTATATAGCAAGACCCTGTCTCACACAAACAGATAAACAACAAACTAAAAAAACATAGCAAGGGACCACAAAAAAATCAAATAGCTGCTAAATGATGTGAAAAAGAATAACATAAGATTGATCAGAATCAGTGAAAAAGCAGGAGATAGTGAAAATGACATTAAAAAACCTGTTCACAGTTATAATAACAGAAAAATTTCCAAGCATGGAAAAAGAATTTGACATACAGTGAGTGAAGCATATAGAATTCCAATTAGCCATGATAAAAAAAACTTTGCAGCAAGGCATATAATAGTGAAGATTCCAGAAATTCAACACAAGAACAGAATATTAAATGCTGTTAGAGAAAAGAAACCAATTACCTACAAATGAAAGACAAAGCCAGGCATGGTGGTGCATGCACTCGGGAGGCTGAGGCAGGAAGATCACTGTGAGTTTAAGGCCAGCCTGGGCTACAAAGTGAGTTCAAGTTCAGCCTGAACTGCGTAGCAAGACCCTGTCTCAAAAAGACCAAAAAAAAAAAAAAAAAAAAAAGAAAAAGCCCATCAATCACAGCAGACTTCTCAACACAAACCTTCAAATCCAGGAATGCATGGAGTGAAGTATTTCAGGCCCTAAAAGAAAACAACCACCAGTCCAAATTGCTGTACCACACAAAACTATCTTTCAAAATTGATGGAGAAATACGATACTTCCCTGACAAAGAACACCTGAAGAAATTCATGACCACCAAACTGGCTCTCTAAAAGGTTCTGAGAAACAGTCTAGAAATGGATAATGAGGCTGGGCATGGTGCTGCACACCTGTAATCTCAGGGTTTAGGAGGCCGAGGCAATAGGGCTGCTTAGAGTCTGAGGCCAGCCTGGGTTTTAAAGTGAGTTCAAGGCCAGCCTGAACTGCATGTGAAACCCTGTCTCAGAAAGATGAGAGAGAGACAGACAGACAGACAGAGACAGAGAGACAGAGAGAGACAGAAAGAGAGAGAGAATGAGAACTACAACTCCATGAACCCCAACAGAATAACCCACCAAGAAAGACAAGTAATTAAACAAAGAGTGGAAAAAAAGGGAACCAATGATAGGAAAATAATATGACAAGGATAAGTCAATGCATATCAGTTACAACCATTGTAAATGCTCTCAGTTTACCAACCAAAAGAAACAGACTGGCAGAATGGATCAAGAAGCAAGATTCAACAATATGCTGTGTACAAGAAACACATTTAATTAAAAAAGAAATTTGTAGACTGAAAGTCAAAGGATGGAAAATAATACTCCAGGCAACAGGAACCCAGAAAAAAGCAGGGGTAGCTATTCTATTTGCAGACAAAGTGGATTTTAAGCCAAGACTAAGAGAGACAAAAAGAGGTCATTACATCCTTGTGAAGGGAACAATCCAAGAGGAAGAGAGTACAATTATAAATATGCATATTCAGCAAATATCAGCATACTCAACTATGTGAAACAAACATTTAATGGACGTGAAAAACCAAATAAGCACTAATACAATTGTAATGGGGGACCTCAATACCACACTGTCACAAATATACAGATCAACTAGACAAAAAAAATCAACAAAGAAATTTCAGAACCAAACCAAACTTCTGAACAAAAGGACTTAGTAGATGTCTACACAGTGTTCCACCCCACAACACCAGAATACACATTCTTCTCAGTTGTGCACAGGATGTTCTCCAAAATAGACCACATATTATCTCATAGAACATGCTTAAGTAAAATGCAAAGTAATTGAAATTATCCCATGCATATTATCAGACAGTATTGCAATAAAATTGGAAATCAGTGATAAAAGGAACCACAAGAACGTCATAAACACATGAAAATTAAATACCACCCTCCTGAACAAACAATAGGTCACAAATGATATTGAAGAAGAAATTAGACAGTTTGTACAATTAAATGATAGTGCCAGTACAGCATACCAGAACATATGGGATGCAATAAAAGCAGTCTTATGAGGGAAATGTATAGCTGTTAATTCCCGTATCAGGAAAATGGAGTAGCTGACATAAACATAAGTAGCTAAGGGTGAACCTCAAGCTTCCAGAACAAGAGGAGCAAGTCAAGCCCAAAGCTCATAAGAGGGAGGGAATTATAAAGTTCAGAGCATAAATGTAGTGGAGCCTAAAAAAATAAAACTGATGAGCTCTTAGCCAACTTTATAAAAAAAGGAAAGAAAAGACTCACATCCATGCAATTAGGAATGTAAAGGATGAAATCACAACAGATCTTGATACCAAAAACAGAGAAGGAGCCAACCAAAAAAGAGAACTACAGGCTAATCTCTGTAATGAACATAGACACGAAAATCCACACTAAGAACTGGCAAACAGAATGCAGCAAATCATCAAGAAAACTATACACCATCACCAAATGGGATTTATCCCAGGGACATAGGATGGTTCAACATATGTAAATGAATAAATGTAATATACCATATTAACAGACCCAAGGACAAAAACCATATGATCATCTCAATGGATGCAGAAAAAGCATTTGACAAAGTCCAGTGTCCACTCATGATAAAAACCCTACAGAAAATTGGAATAGGTGGTCTTTATCTCAATCTGATAAAAGCCATCTATGACAGACCAGCAGCCAATATCACACTAAATGGACAAAAACTGAAAACTTTCACTCTAAAATCAGGAAGAAGAGAAAGATGTCCACAATCACCACTTTTCTTTAATATAGTTCTGAAAATATTAGTCAGAGCAATTAGACAAGAGAAGTAAATGAAAGGAATTAAGATAGGAAAGGAAGAATTTAAATTATTATTATTTGCAGATGACATGATATGCTACATAGAAGTCTCCTAAAACTCCACCAAAAGACTTAGGGATTTAATCAGCAAATTCTGCTGCATACAAAGTCAACCCTCAAAAGTCCATAGCATTCCTGTACATAAATAGCAAACTCATGGAGAGAGAGATTAGGTAAACAACTTTTCACAATAGCATACAAGGGCTGGGGATATAGCTCAGTTGAATAAGCGCTTGCCTGGCAAGTGCAAGGTCCTGAGTTCGATCCCCGGTACCACAAAAAAAAAAAAAAAACCACAATAGCATACAAAAAATGAAATACCTAGGAATCAACCTAATGAGGTAAAAGACTTCTACATTGAAAACTACAATACTCAGAAAAAACAGAAACACTAAATCTCCTGGAAGATAGACTAGGTAGAACTCTTGAAGACATAGGTATAGGCAATGACTTTGTGAACAAAACCCAGATTGCACAGGAAATAGCACAAAGAATCAACTGGCATCTCGTCTTATTAAAAAGCTTTTGCATAGCAAAAGAAACCAACAGAGTAAAGAGACAACCCATAAAGGGGGTCAAAACTTTTGTCAGCTACTCCTCAGATGAAGGACTACTATGCAGAATATGTAAAGAACTAAAAAAAAAAAATTAGACCCCCAAATTTAAATATCCAATCCAAAAACGGACATCTGAAATGAAGAGATAAAGAGGTAGAAATGGCAAATAAATAATGGAAAAGTAGTCAACATCCCATTTGAGACATGCAAGTTAAAACTGCTGAGATCCCATTTCACTCCAGATAGAATGGCTGTTATCAAGGAATCAAGAAATAACAAGTGCTGGTGGGCTGTGGGGAAAAAGGAACTTTTCTCCACTGGTGGGAGTGTAGACTGGTGCAACCATTGTGGAAATCAGTGTGGAGATTTCTCAAAAAACTAAAGCTCGTGGTTCTGTTTGATCCAGCTATTCCTCTTCTTGGTATCTTCCTAAAGAATTAAAAGCATCATATCATAGTGATATATGCACACCCATGTTTATAGAAACATAGTTTGTAATAGCTAAATCTTAGAAATAGACTAAATGCCCATCAATCAATGAATGGGTAAAGAAGATGTGATGTTTTAAAAAAATATAATGGCACACTACTCTGCCATAAAAAAGGATATGTCTGAGACGTTTCTAGCTAAATGGATGCATTTAAAACTGCACTCTTTTTTTTGAGACTGAACTATTAAGTGAAATAAATTGCACACGCATTTTTAAATAGCACATTGTTTCTCTGATGTGAGAAACCAAAAATGTAAATAAGGACCACAATGTATAATATTGGGAAATGTGAAGAAAATGTTCAAATGAGAAGAGGAACAGGCAAGGGGAGAGGGAAAGGAAGGAAGGTACAAAAAAAGAGAGAGAATAGAAGGAAAAATGGAAATAAAGCTTTTGTACCTAAGGAGGGTAAGGGTTTTAGGGAGGGGAGGGGAATGGGAAAAACAGAAGCAAGATATGTACAGGCACAAATCCCCTCTGATGAATGTATTGTGTATGTCCAAAGTATCCCAGTTTTTAAAAAGGAGTGGGGAACTGCTACAGGCTCCAGTGTGGCTGAACTCTGAAAATATGATGTTAAGGGAAAGACATGAAAGGCCACATAGTATATGATTCCTTTGACATGAAATGCCCAGAATAAACAGATCCACACAGACAAAAAGCAAATGGGTGGTTGCCAGGGGCTGGGAGCAGGGAACGGAAGGTCAGTGCTCATAAGTGCAGTTTCATCTAGGGGTAGTGAAAATGTTCCAGATTTAGACAGTTATGGTGGTTGTACACTCTTAGAAGTAAGCTAATAACTGCTGAACTATATAGTTTAAAAGGGTAAACTTCATGACATGTAAATGATATCTCAATTTTTAAAAATCAGAGGCTGGGCATGGTGACACATGCCTGTAATTTCAGCACTTGGGAGGTTGAGTCAGAAGGACCAGGAGTTTGAGGCCAACCTGAGCTATAAAGTGAGTTCAAAGCCAACCTGGACTACAGAGTGAGACCCTGTATCAACAAACAAACAAAAGTAAATCAAAACAAAACAATTCAGAAATCCCAGTCTGTTTGTTGTTCGTGTATAGGAATGCTATTGATTTTTGGGTGTTGACTTTGTATCCAGATATGCTGCTGAATTTGTCAATTAATTCCAGTAGTTTTCTTGTGGAGTTTTCGGGGTCCTCCATGTATAGTATCATGTCATCTGCAAATAGTGATAAACTTCTTCCTTTCCTATCCTTATTCCTTTTATTTCTCTGTCTTGTCTAATTGCTCTGGCTAATGCTTCCAGGACTATGTTGAATAGGAGTGGTGATAATGGACATCCTTGTCTTGTTCCTGACTTTAAAGTGAAAGTTTTCAGTTTTTGTCCATTTAGTATGATGCTGGCTGTTGGTTTGTCATAGATGGCTTTGACCAGATTGAGGTAGAGGCCATCTATTCCTATTTTTTCTAAGGTTTTTAACATGAATGCATGTTGGACTTTGTCGAAAGCCTTTTCTGCATCTGTTGAGATGATCATGTGGTTTTTGTCTTTGGCTGCGTTGATATGATGTATTACATTAATTGATTTGCAAATATTGAACCATCCCTGCATTCCTGGAATAAATCCTACCTGGTCATGGTGTATAATTTTCCTTATGATTCGCTGTATTCTATTTGCAAGTATTTTGTTGAGTATCTTTGCATCTATGTTCATTAGAGAGATTGGCCTATAGTTCTCTTTCTTGGTTGGGTCCTTC
>PVLD010025876.1:0-23064 GCA_004027595.1 Dinomys branickii | reverse complement strand
CAAACATGTGCTAACTGTACAGGCTAATTGAGTACAATATACTGTTTTGATACATGTGCACATTGAGTAATGATCAAATCTAGGTAGCAATAACATTCACTCCAGGCATACATATTTCCTTGTGTTGAAAACATATTTTAAATCTTCTAGCAATTTTTAAATACATACAATATTGCTGTTAACTATAGTCACTCTATATGCCATCAATTACTGCCATTTCTTCCTCCTGTCTAACTTTGAACCCACTGCAGGTCTTGATAAGACCTTACAATAGCCTCTTGTTCAGTCTCTCCCTGCTACTCCATGTTCATACTCCTAAAACTCCCCACTCGCCTCCCAAAGAAAAAATATAGTACACTTGACATTGCATTTGGAGTTAGTTATGAAAATAAAAGTGAAAATAATATCATTCACTTATGGCAACACATTTCACATTTGCACATACCTAAAGGGTCTAAAGGCCACAATACCACGTTTAAGGTACACTCAATCTCATCCTAATCCAGCCTGACTTGGGCTACAAATACTTCATAACTTCAGAATTTCTGGACTATTGCACCATGCTTTTCCCTCAGAATGACCTTTCCACTCATATCTGCTCATCAAACTTCTTCTTTCAAGTGCCATTTCCATGACACCTCCCCTGATCCCCCTTTTCTTAAAAGGAAAAATCTCAACAGACATGTGAGGAAAGAGATCAAGGCACAAATGGAATGGCACAAGAAAAAATGTTGAAACCCAAAGCTATAAGTTGAAAACACGGACATACCATCTTATAAAGCTATCATACTATCAAATTAAAAAATAAAATTAGAATTCCGTTGTTAAGAGGTTGATAAAATACACTGTAATTATTCAAAGGAAGGTGAATTAATAGATTTTTCTATGAAATAATTTTTCAGTCATGTGTCAAATCTTTAAATATAAAGATCTTTAACCTATTTATTCCCTGGAGTTTATAACCTAAATAAGAGTTTAAAACAAGGACAGAAACTTATAAACATAGAAATGAAACACAGAATAATTTTTGTAACTGGAAAAAATAATGATATTTCAATATCTTACAACAGGAAATGATTAATCATACTATGATCCACTCATATAACATAACAACGCTCATTTTAAAATTTTATTGACATGGGAAAATGATTAATATAAAATATTGGACATTTGAATATTTGAAATAGAACACAAAATGCTACAAGATCTTAAAGTATGGCAAACGTCATCTGTGAGAGCGATGGCATAGATAAATTAAACTAAAATATTATTGTGAACAAAATAATTCACAAAGACTATGTACTATGTATATGAGCCCCTTTTTATAAAGCTCAAAAAATTTTTGAAATGGTGTTCACAGTGTTCCCCAAGCTGGTCTTGAACTCCTTTTGTTCAAGTGATCCTTCCCCCTCAGCATCTGAGTACTTGGGATTACACATGCACACCACCACACACAAGCTGAAACGTTTTTAACACTAAATAGTTTGAACCTGCAAATATAAATAACTTTTCAAGAAAACAAGAAGATCCATTGATCGTTTCCCAAACTTCTACTCTTGAGCAACTTCATTTCAAAGCATTTAAACGTGTCAGAACAAGGCATCTGTACCGGAAAAGGCCAGGAAGGATTGCAGACCAGAGCAGGATGTGAGAGCCCAGGCAGGACAAAGTGAAGTGGGAATTCACATGGAAAGATCACCTGTCAGTACAGATACAGACAAGTAAGGGGCTTCCATATGGATAAGGGAAAGCCTGACATGGGGCAACTCAGGCTGTGTGGAGGATGAGAATTGTATTTAATTGCAGAAGAATATAGTCGAGGAGATAAGGGATTAGTTACATATGGGACGATAATCACTAGACAATTAAATTCAGAATAATGGGAACTAGATTTTTCACTGTTGGAAGAGAAAAAGAGAAAAAAAAAGCTAGAATAAATTATGTGGTATGGTGTCATAATATGAGGCACCACTATTACATATAATATATATGAAAATAGGTATAAATACATATGGAAGGAAATGTACATTTATAAATAGGCTTGTTTACTGAGAGGATTTTGGAGAAGCAACATCCCAAAAGCAATGAGCCCTTCTAGCAGTCAAGTCTTGATTTCTAAATATGACTCTCTACTAAAAGGAAACAGAGTTCGTGGGGCAATGGGTGACTCTAGAACAGGAGCAGGAATTATACAAGATGAACCTGTAGCATTTGATAGGGACAGAAAGTAAAGAAATATTATACTAAATGTATACATACATATAAACATGCTGATAGAGGTATGGTAAAGGGACACTGAAGCCTACTGGCCAAAATTAAAACAACTTGAGTAACAAAGTAGCATTGGATTATAGCCCAAATCATGAAATAGATGTCCATGAATCCATACTGACATGACAAGTAAGTAAATAAGAGAACAGACAAATATTCCATGCAGAAGACTTCAAAATATTTTATGTAGAGAGTCCACCTTCAAGGTGCTCAAGCATAACTCTCCACTCCAGAAGTGTGGAATGCACGTAGTGACTTTCTTCCAGAGAATATGATATGAGAAAGGGGAGTGGAGGCAACTCTACAATGAGGAAACTTGACAAACACGACCTAAGCTAGGTTATCAAAGTCAACATCAACAGTGATAAGTCACGCTTCCAGTCCACCCGCTTGACGTGGTATGATAAGAACAGCACTTCATCTCTGTCATTTTCTTCCCCAAAACACATAGCTCTAATCTAATTATGAGATAAACATCAGTCGATTCCCCATCGAGGGACAATCTACAAAAAATGTGGCTGATATTCCTCAAAACTGGAAAGGTCATCAAAAACAAGGAAAATGTGAGAAATTCACAGCCAAGATCACTCAATATCATGTGGCATCCTGCACCAAAAAAAGGATGCCTGAGTAAAGTATGGACTCTAGTTAATAATAATATGTCAATACTAGTGTATTAAATGTAACAAATGTGCCATGCTACTATAAGATATTAATAACAGAAGCAATTGAGTGTGGGCTGTATGGGAACTTTATATACTATCTTCTCTGCTTTTCTGTGAATCTGAAACTATTCTAAAGATAGATGTTTATTGTTAAACAAAACTCTATACTAAATTCCCCAGAGATGGACAGCAAAATGTCTTACAACTCTGGAACTCATTCCTCCCCTGAACTTCTATACAACTTTACTGTTTCTCTAAATTGCCACCTAGTGAGATTAGATCAGGTTATACACACACCACTTCTAGCACCGTGCCTTTTGGGTTATGTTTGTTGTCATTACCCAGCACTGACAGGCCAGAAACTTCCAACGGAAGATAAGGGATACTATAAATATGTGCTCATTGTTTGATGTGTTCATCTATTTCTAAGTTAATTTTACTAGAAATTAATATGTTTCAAGTGACTCTGAAGCACAAAAACAACGAGAATGTATGTGGGGGACAAGCGATAAAAGTATCTATCCCAAAGTACTTACGCTCCACTTCTTCAGCAACCTCATCTTCCCCTTAGAGCAACAGCACCACTGTCAGTAACACTTAACACGGACACTCTGCTGACAGTAGTAATCGCTTATTGGTGCCTAGGTTCAGTCTTCTGGCACAAGGAGATTTTCACATTCTTGGGGAAAGATATTTTGTCGTGCATATTTTTGTAGGTGTTTTTTGAATAACATAACCAGTTCTTCAAAGTTTACAATCAGAAACCACAAAGGGGTGTTTCAAGTAAATCTAGTGGCTAGCTTTCAACCACAGACCCTGTGTGGAATATACCATCATATGTGTAAATATCTATAAATAAATAAGCATGCTAAACATTGTCTATGGGCAACCGTTTCCAGCATCGTCTGTATCCCCGTTTGTCTGTATTTCAGAGCCTGGAAGTCTGAAAAGTACAGCACCTGCACTACCTTGCTTTTGATGGTGGACAAGGCTATTTTTCAGACTTGGAATATTAATGTTGTGTACTCTGAAAGTGACTTTAAAGGATGTGCATGCAGAAGTGAGATTCCATGCCCACTCTCTTCACCAGCGTAGTGTAGTAGAGAGGACACAACCTTGGCATTGGTGGTAGTCACAGCAGCAAGTATCCTAGCCCCTGAGTAACCAGAGTGATTTTTAATACCGGGATTGAAACTGTGCTACTTTTTATCCTTAATACAAGCTTCCTGAATTCCATTGTTCTAGCCTTTCCAATTTTGTAAGAGCCTTATTCTCTGCATCAAATCCCTTTTTTACCTAAAACGCCTACAAGTGATTCTGTTTCCTATATTAAACCTTGACAGATATATAAACAAACAAACCAAGAAATGAGTATATGAATGTACCAGCTTCTATATTTTGGATCTTGGAACACCCCTCCCCCTAAAGCCCATGTGTTAAAGGCCACATCTCCAGGTGTGACTAGAGACTCTAGAAAGCAGGGCCTACTGGGAGGAAGTGAGGAGATTCAGGTGCAACCCTTTATTCTTTCTCTTGGAGGCCTCTGCCACTTGCTCCCCAAGGGGACCCTCCACCATGTGCTCCCCGTGGAGACCCTCTGCCTGGCCACAGGACCAAAGCAAGTAAGCCAGTGGACCATAGACTGAATCCTCTGAGATCAGAAGCCAAAAGAAAGTTTTCCTCATTTCAGTTGCTGTTTCTCAGGTATTTTGTCACAGTGACAGAAAGCTAACAGAGCAGCTTTGCCTGCCTAACTCAATGCTACCCTAACACGGGACTCACTACTATTCATCTACAGGTCTTTAGAAGATGGTATATGGGGGTTTTATGAGAGTATGGGTGAGTAAGGACAGAAAGACAGAGCCAAGCTTTTCATCCTCTTTATTGGTCTAACTCCTCACTGAGTAGGAAGCTGATTCTGAGCAACTGAATTCAGACGAGAAAGGAAATGACACACATTGAGTGCCAATGATATGTACCCTGGGAGGTAATTTCTATGCATTATTGCATTTAGTATACATCATAACCATGGCAAGGCTAACGTTATCTTAGATTTGCAAGTAGGGAAACCAAGTCTAAAAGGTCTTTGCCTACTTGTCCGAAGCCACACAGCTAAGTAAGTGGTAAATCAGGTACTCAGGTCCAGTCTGCCTCACCTCTAAATCTATCCCGTTCTTATTGCCTTCTGCTCCTGCATGTTCACACAGACAAAACGGTAAGCTTTGGAATTATTGATAAGCAAAACAGCAGATGGCCTATTCCGCAGTGCAATAGAAAGTGTGCTAAGGAAGAGAAGGGCCTGACAAACAACATGAACCAATCTGTGTATGGCAGAAGCTGTGGGTTGCCTGTCCAACAGCTATTCTCTCCTTCCTCCTAAATAGAAGATCTTCCATTATGCTCAGTAGCAACCTAACCCTCCCTGGGAGATGAATTGTGGGGACTCTTAAGTTCAAAATAAATGAATTCTGTTTTGCCAATAATTGCTCCAGGAATCAGCATATAACCCAATAAAGTTAAGGCTTCTTTGGGGGTAGAGGTTATGAGAAGGATTTTTCTCCCTAACAAAAGAGAGAACTGAACAAGCATGAGACGCTTCCCACCACTTTTCTCTCTTCTTACTTCAGATACTATTGTGTAAGGATGAATGCTTGAGATTGTAGCAGTCATTTTGCAAGCATAAGGTAAGGTGTCTCAGGACAAAATGTTGTCAGCTGGCCATAGTGGAGTGGATAATAAAAAGAGCCTGGGGTCTTTGCCCAAAAAGGTATTCACTAGCTATATGTAGTTACTGATCATTAGAAATGTGACTACTGTAACTGGGAAAGTGAATATTTTTATTTTACTTAATTTTAATTACTTTAAACAGCCACATATGATTAATAGCTACCATAATGCCACTAAATCAACCTTAGATATCTTAACTACATGCTTCTTGTTAGGACAACAATAAATACCCTTTCAGTTTAAGACACTATGAGCAGCATTGTTTGTTACTTGCAGCTGAATGCATCCAAGCTGATACACAAATGAATGGAAACTGTCCCACTTACTAACAGGGGATGAAAAGAAGTGAAAAAGTGGACTTTAGCTGTTTCTCCCAGAAAGTGTCCAATTTATATTCAACCTGAAAGTTTACATCATATAAAATTATGACCATCAGAGTATGTGGGTGTGTACCTGTCATCCCAGCACTCTGAGAGGCTGACAAGAAGGATCACAAGTTTTGACCCTGCCTCAACAACTCGGTGACTAAGTGAAACTCTGTCTCAAAATTAAAATAAATACATAAATTTAAAGGGGCAGATGGCATAGTGGGAAGCCCCTGGTTCAATCTCCTGGCACCAATCTGAAGGGAACAATAAAACCAAAGACAAACTCACTATGCTCAGTACTTCACTGTCTTGGTTACTTTTTTTTCATTGCTGAGACAAAATACCCAACACTCAAAATGAAGAAAGGAAAAGTTTATTTAGCTTATAGTTTGTGGAGGTTTCAGTCCATACTTGGCTGCTTAGAGGCAGAGTAGCACATGGCAGAGGGCAAACTCTTCATGGCAGCAGAGCACAGCAAAAAAAACAGCAAAAGGGAGCAATGGCTGCAAGCAGCCCCTTCTCTTCCCTTACATTGTAAACAGCCTACCCCCACCCAGGGGGCGTGTAGCTTTCACACAATCTCCATGCCCTCCTCTTCCACAGGCTCAGGATATTTACAAAGTAAGCACCCTGGCTTCCTGCTGAACCACTCAGCTAAACCTCTGATTGCCCAAGTTGACACAATGTATCAACTATAACATTCACTAAAGCAACAAAGGAATTCACAGATACTAGAGAAAGAATTTTTCCAAAAGGTTAGAAAATAGAAAAGGAAAAAAGCAGGGAGTGAGTGGTAGGAGAGAGAGGAAAAGATGGATTTCCTAGTAAACTCTATTTACCAAAAGCCATTCCTTTAGAATCCTCTTAATGGAGGTGTTATTATAACATAACTATCAATCAGTCCACATATGGTTCGGATAACTGGTTTTTGGAAAGAACCCCTCAATGTTCCTTCCACACAAACACAAATTCTACATTGGCTTAGAAAGCAGTAACTCAAGCCCATGAAGGATTCTGAGCCTCAGCCGTACCTGGAGCCAATTCCATTTATTTATTCTGCTCTCCTTGCAGAAACTTCTTCCAATTCAAAAGATTACCCCCCAGAAAATTCTTATTTTTCTAAAAGAAGCATTCTCCTGGGCTACTGAATCTCACCATTTCATTTTGAATGTCCAGGTAGCACCCAGTGCCAAGTCACTGAAGTGCCAAGTCAATCTTAAGTAGGATCTATTCTATGTATTGGGCCTACATAGGAATCTGGATTTTGGAAAGCTCCTAGGGTGTTCCATCAAGGTTTCCACTGCACTGTGGGGAAATTTGCTAAGACCATATATTTTGCAATTGTGATGCATAACACGGATGGGCAGATTTACTAGTTCTGGGTTACATTTTCAGCTAAAATAGCTGGGTTTATCTTGATGACAGTTTTTCATTCTTAATATTTGTTCAGAAAGTTTTGTTTTTCTCCTCATCGTTCTTATTTTAAATATAATTTTAATATTATTATAAACAACATATTTAAAAGAAATTACAGCATAAATTTTCTACTGAAATTCAATAGGAAAGTAAAATTCACTTTGCAGCAGGAATTCTTAACTTGAGTATTGTGGCCTACTATACAATCAGTGGAAGGGCTTCAAAAAATTCATGACTCTCTTGAAATTGGACATGTCTTTTGGTACATGAATACATTTTTCTGGGGGAAAAGACAAGAGCTTTCAGGAGATTTTCATAAGGGTACATGACCTCTTAAAAATGTAAGAGCTATGGCTTTACAGCATGCCGGAATATTTTCTGTATGTAATATTTCCTTGATATCTGACTCTTTTTAGCACATCACAGGAGAGACAAAAATACCTGAAACAAGGTTCATCTTGATATGCTTTAGACTAGTGATGTCCAGTGGAACTTACTATAATAATGGAAATGATTTGCATCTGCATTGCCCAAAAAGGTTTTCACCAGCTCTATGTGGTTATTAAGCATTAGAAATATGACTACTGTAACTGGGAATGTGAATATTTTTATTTTATCTAATTTTATCTTTATTTAATTTTTATCTAATTTTATTTATTTTTATTTTATCTAATCTTAATGAATTTAAATAGCCACAGTGATTAATAAGCAGCATATGGAACAGCACGCCTATGTTTATTTTAAAATATTATATGGAGATAAATCATGTCTATAAATTGCTCATTGGTTGGAACCATGTCTAATTTACCTTATATACCTAGTGTATAATTCAGAATTAACAGTCAGTAAATAGTGGAGGAAAAGAGAAAAATGCTTTAAGTATTTCTATATCTTTTTATTTTCTTTTCTCCAGTACTAGAAATTGAACCCCAGGAGCCCTAAGCTACATCCCCAGCCAATTTTTTCTTTTCAGAGATGGTCACAATAAGTTGTTCAGGATGGACTTGAAATTGTAATCCTCCTGCCTCAGACTCCCAAATAACTGAGATGACAAGCATGCAACACCATGCTCAGCTTTGCCTTAAGTTTCTTATGACACATAAACTATATGTTCTTAGGCTTATATGACTGAAATGGTTTTATCCCAATCAGTAGAACTTCGTATACAAATTTGAATGATGATAACAATGCATAGATCTGGGTGTTTAAGAAAAAGTTTTCCACACTATTGGAAGTAATAGAGTATTTATTTGTGGGAACTAGGTTATGAAGTACTACCATATGATATCCAGTGGGTATATAGTAATCTTCCCTTCTCTGTAGTTTTGCTTTACACAATTTGTTACATATGGTGAACTGTGGTCCCACAATATTAAATGAAATATTCCAGAAATATTCAATTCATAAGTTGTATATTGGATACAATACTGAGTAACATGAGGCAATCTTGCAATGTCTCACCTGGGACATAAATGAATTCTCTGTCTAGCATATCCATATTATATGTGCTACAGCCTTTGAGTTACTTACTAGCCATCTCAGTTATTGATCAAGTGTAATTGGTATTGTATGTTTGTGCTTAAGTAAACTTTATTTACTTAATAAGGGCCTCGAAGCCCATGAATAACGATGTTGGTGGTTCATTTATGCCATGAAGCTTTAAAGTATTTCCTTTCAGTGAATAAAATAAAAGTTTTCAATTTGGGAAAGAAAACACTCATATGCCACAGTTGCTAAGATCTATGGCAAGAACAAAGCTTTTATCCAGAAAATTGTGAAAAGAGGAAAAGAAATTTCAAGCTAATTTTTCTGTCATACCTAAAACTTCAAAAGTTAGGGCCACAGTGCCTAAGTTATTGATCATCTCACTTTGTCACAACATGTAGACATTGTGTTATCTTACAGTGACACTAGAAGCATGAGTATAATACAGTAAGCAAGAGGTAAGACTCATATAACTCATGGTATATTATTATACTTATTCTACTTTATTATTAGTTATTACTGATAATCTCTTTGTCTTTTTGAGATAAGGTCTCGCTATGCAATTCAGGCTGGCCTGAGCTCACTTTGCAGCCCAGGCTGGGCTTGAACTTGCAATGATCCTCCTGCCTCAGCCTCCTGAGTGCTAGCATTACAGGCGTGCACCACAATGCCCAGCTTTGCTGATAATCTCTCACTGTGTCTAATTTATAAATTAAACTTTATCATAGGTATGTGTATATAGGAGATATATATATATATATATATATATATATATATATATATATATAATCTACAGTTTGGGGGCATCCACTGGGAGTCCTAGAACATTTCCTCTGCTGAAAAGCGAGGACTACTATATGTCAAAGGTGCAGTAGAAAGAAAAGAACTTTTGAATAAGTTCTGAACAAATATCAAATCCATGACACTGCCAGGAAAACATGATCTAAATATGAAACCAGTCATATGGCCATAGAATTCTTTGACAAATCTAGGTGGTACCTCAGAATACCTCCAGTCATACAAAAGATCTATTAAAGATATTTAATGAAAATATTCTCAAACAACAGAGAAGACTTCATGTCTGTAAGCTTTGTGGGTGTGGCTCTCATCTAATGGAGTGAACCTGAGAGAGATTCACTGGAGACCTACTATGTTTGTAGAAGTATACATGCAGAAATAACACCAGCTTGCTTGAAGGGAGACAGCAGTATGGAATGAAGAGAGAACAGAACTTTCAGGAAGGAGCCTTGCAGAACTATTTATCCATGAGTAGGTGGTACCTTACCTAAGAAAAGCAGCATTATTCTGATTGGAATCAAGAATCCAAAAGGTAAAGTAGAAATCCAGAGAAAATTATTTCTAGACTACAAGCCCTCAACAGAAACTACCAAAATGTGCCAAATGGATTTCAGAATTTCTATGGACCAATGACTCCTTCACATATTCTATTTAACTTCTTTTTAAATTTAATTTATTAGTACTCTTTTGATGTACATAATGATCACATTCATCATAGGGACTCTGTACCTGTACATAAAATATCTTGATTCTTCTCTTTTACTTCATTCCTCTCCCCACTCTTCAATCCTTCTTCCCCTCTTATATATATATACGCTTTGCTTCCATTTGTTTCCTTCTATTTTCTTCTTTTTTCCTTTTCTCTTCTTTCCCTTCTCCCTCCCACTCCTGTGTTCTCCTTCCCATTTGAACATTTTCTTCCTACTTCCCAATACCTATCTTCCATTTTGGTCCTTATTTACACTTTTGGTTTCTCACATAAAAGAAACTATGTGATATTTAAACATGTGTGTTCAATTTCTTTCACTTAAAAATATAGTCTCTGGGTGCATCCATTTAGCAAAACATGTTTCAAGTTTATCCTTCTTTATGGCACAATAGTACTCCATTGCATACAAAAGCCACATTTTCTTTATCCATTCATCCTTGGATGAGCATCTAAGGTGTTTCCAAGATTTCCAAGATTTAGCTATTACAAATTGTGTTGTTACAAACATGAGTGTGCATATATTGTTGTGATATGATGCTTTCAACACTTTTGTGAAGATACCAGGAAGAATAGCTAGAATGAAACCTCTAGTCTTCACTTTTTGAGGAATCTCCATACAGACTTCCACACTAGCTGTACCAATTTATACTCCTACCAACTGTAGAGAATGATTTCTTTTTCCTCACAGCCCTTTTAAACTAGTCTCTAATGCAGTTATATTACTGTTCTGCCTACCCCACAATTATAGGATTTGTGCAAGTGGAGCCAATTATTACTCTCCTGAGTTTTGTAGTCTACAGATAGAGGAAAAACTATATTTGAGGAGGTAGACTCAAGGAATGACATTAGTGGTACCTCATCCCCACCAAGAACTGGTTTAAATTATGAGATTCTAGAGTGTGAGCTGACATTGTAATCCAGCGATATTTTTAGAGACCTTGGTAAGGGCTAAGTGTATTTTGCATGTGAGAAGGAGATGAATCTTTGGGCACCAGAGACTATAAATATGTAGTCTTTGCATGGGCAGTACTTCAAAGAATCAACAATTTGTATCTCATATTATTAAAAACCTTTTGAATTACAGTCTAAGTCTCTGCCCTCCGTGTGCTCAGTGCAAATGCGAGATCCTGTCTCAGAAGGCCCAGGAACTGCTAACACCAGAGTTCATGTTTGGGCCCTCCCTGCATGTGCACTACATAGTCTGAAGTACTAGAGCAGGAGGTGCACAAACTGCTAGCACTGTGGTTTGCATCTGTGCTTTACTTGGGCTCTGACCACCTGGAGGTTGCAGACACAGATGGTCCATGATCACTACCAGTGCAGCCTATCTCTGGCTCCTGTGCATGCTCTGAGCTGCCTGCAGACACAGAATCAGGTGGTCCACAAACTGCTGACATGGCAATTTGTGCCTGGGTTCTGCGTATGCCCTGAACTGCCTGGGGACACAGGACCACTGATCCATGATTGTACCACCAGTGCAGCCCACTTCTGGGTCATATGCATTCCCTGAGCTGCAAGGGGGCACTGGATCAGACAGTTTGCCCTCAGCTGACATCACAGTTCATGTCTGAGACCTGGAAGAACTAGGTACATTTCATCAACTGCAGAAAAACCCCAGACTAAGCAGCACATCTCAGCAGACACTGAGGGGCAAGCCTGACCACCAGGAAACCTAGGGACACTAGCAACCTTTGCTGGGCTGTCAGAGAAGTGGTGAACAGAGCATTCAGCCTTCAGCATAGAACATGACAAGATGAAGGATTAAAATGCAATCTCAGAACTCTATCCCACTCAGAACAAGTCCAGAACATATCCACATAAGACAACTTGGTAAACACACACTTGAAATTGCTGAAATGATTGCAATGGAAGAAAAGAAACAACTCCATCAGGCCATAGAGGAGATCAGATCAGACACAATCTCTCAGGCAAAAAATAAAATGACAATAATAATGAAAAAATGGCTCAGCACATCTAGAGAAGAAATATAATAAAAAAATAGATAAACATAGGCAACAGATGGAAACATTACATGAACAATTTAGGAATGAACTATAATGCATGAAACAGACTCAAAGAGATATCCAAGATATCAAAACCTCCACTGAAATCTCGCAAAACCACTTCAATAAAGCAAAGATAGAATTTCAGAGCTTGAAGACAGCATGGCAGCTAGTGATCATGAAAGGAAGATCTCTTAAAATTAACAAGGATCCAGGAAAAACAAATTCAACAGCTACAAGCCAAGGCAAAAAGAAATAAGGTCAGACTAATAGGAGTCAATGAAACAGCAGGAGGCAACACAAATGACATAAAAAGAATATTTGCAGAAATAATAGCAGAAAATGTCCCAAGCATGGAAACAGAAACTGAGATACAGGTAAATGAGGCATATAGAACTCAAACTAGTCATAACCATAATAAAACTATACCCAGAAATATAATAATCCAGATCCCAGATCTCTAGCAAAAGAACAGAATATTAAAAGCTGCTAGAAACAAAGAAACAGATCACCTATAAAGGAAAGCCCATGAGAATCACAGCAGACTTCTCAACACAAACCATTCAATCAAGAAGAGCTTGGAGCAAAGAATTCCAGGTCCTAAGACAAAACAGCTTCCAACCAAGATTGATCTATACTGCCAAACTATCCTTCAAGTTTAAGAGAGAAATAAAATATTTGCATGATGAAGAGCAACTGAAGAACTTCATGAGTGCCAAACCATCCTTACAAAGAATACTAAAACATATTTTACACAGAGAAAAACATGATGGCAATTTCAAGAACAACACTACAAAGGAACCCTCAAGCAGAACAAACAATTTAAAAAAGTAGGTAGAAAAAGTAGGAAACTAATAGCAAGTAAATGATATGAAGATGATAAGCCAACACACATCAGTTATAACCATAAATGTAAATGGCCTCAATTCACCAGTCAAAAGAAACAGACTGGTAGAGTGGATTAAGAAACAAAATCCAACAATATACTCTATAAAGGAAACATATTTTCTGGAAAGGAAGTCCATAGACTGCAAATCAAAGGATAGAAAACAACTCTCCATGAAACAGGAACCCACAAAAAAGCAGGTGTAGCTCTTATGTGTGCAGACAATATAAATTTCAAACGGAGAACAATCAAAAGAGATAAAGAAGGCCACTATCTACTTGTTAAGGGAAAACTGCAAGAGGAAGAGATAACAATCCTAAATATGTATGCACCAAATATCAGAGGACCAAAGAGCACTATATAAGACAAATCTTAACACACATGAAAACCCAAGTAATTAATAACACTATTAAAATAGGGCACTTCAACAATGCTTTGACACAAAGAGATAGGTCAACTGGACAAAAAAATCAGCAAAGAAATTACAGATCTGAACCATATCTGTGAACAAATGGATTTAGTAGATATACACAGAGTGTTCCACACCACAACATCAGAGTACACATTTTTCTCAGCTGCACATGGGACTTTCTCTAAAATAGACCACATTCTAGCCCACAGAACACACCTACCCAAACATTAAAGAACTGAAATTATCCCACGAATGTTATCTGGCCACAGTATGATGAAATTGGAAATTAATGAAAAGGAACTCCAAAAACTCCATAAACACTTGGAAACTAAACAACAACCTCCTGAAGGACCAATAGGTCACAGAAGAAATTAAAACATACCTACAAACAAATGAAAATGTAGATGCAGCTTATTGGAATCTGTGGGATGCAATGAAAGCAGTCCTCAGAGGGAAATTTATAGCAATGAACTTACACATAAGGAACATCGAAAGAGAACAAATAAATAGTCTAATGCTACACCTCAAACTTTTAGAAAAAGAAGAACATGTCAAGCCCAAAGAAGGGAGGAGATTATAAAGATCAGGGCAGAAATCAATGCAATTGAGGTGAAGAAAACCCTACAAAAAATAAATGGATCCAAGAGCTGGTTCTTTGAAAGCATAAATAAAATTGATAAACCCTTACCCAGCGTTGTCAAAAAACAAAGGAAAAAGCTCATATTCATGCAATAAAGAATTAAAAGGATGAAGTCACTACAGATCCTACAGAAATTCAGAAAATCATCAAGGCCTATTTTGAAAAGCTTTACTCCCACAGGATAGAAATCTCAGAAGAAATGGAAATATTCATAGATATGTATGAATTACCAAGGTTGAGTCAAGAAGATATAAAAATACAGAACAATCCAATATCAATTAATGAGATTGAAAATGTGATTAAAAACTTACCAACAAAGAAAAGCCCAAGCCCTGATGGATTCAAAGCAGAATTTTACATGAAATTCAGAGAAGATTTAATACCAACACTCCTGAAACTCTTCAGTGAAATTGAAAAGGAAGAAACTCGCTAACTCATTTTTGGAGGCAAGTATTATACTGATGCCAAAACCAGAGAAAGACCCAACCAAGAAAGAGAATTACAGACCAATCTCCCTAATGCATATAGATGCAAAGATACTCAATAAAATGCCAGCAAATAGAATGCAGCAAATCATACACCACAACCAAGTCAGATTCAATCCAGGAATGCAGGGATGGTTCAGTGTTCACAAATCAATGAATGCTATACACCATATCAACAGAGCCAAGGACAAAAACTGTATGATCATCTCAAAAGACCCAGAAAAAGCTTTTGACAAAGTCCAACATGTATTCATGATAAAAACTCTACAGAAAGTAGGAATAGATGGTCTTTACCTCAACCTGATCAAAGCCATCTATCACAAACCTACAGCCAACATCATTCTAAATGGACAAAAACTGAAATATTTTACTTTAAAATCAGGAACAAGACAAGGATGTCCTCTGTCACCACTCCTATTCAACAGAATTCTGGAAGCATTAGCCAGAGCAATTAAACAAGAGAGAGAAATAAAAGGAACAAGGATAGGAAAGGAAGAAGTAAAACTAACACTATTTGCAGATGACATGATACTCTACATGGAAGACCCCAAAACTCCACAAGAAGACTTCTTGAAGTAATTGACAAATTCAGCAGAGTAGCTGGATACAAAGTTAACACCCAAAAATCAATAGCATTCCTATACACAAACAACAAACAAACTGAGAGAGAAATTAAGAAATATCTTAAGAAAGGTATTAAGAAATTAAACCATAGCTTTCACAATAGCATCCAAGAAATTGAAATATTTAGGAATCAATCTTATAAAAAAAGTAAAAGATCTATTTAATGAAAACTACAGTACTCTGAAAAAAGAGATCAAAGAGGACTTCAATAAATGGAAAAACATTCTTTGCTCATGGATAGGAAGAACCAACATTGTAAAAATGGCCATACTACCAAAATTGTTGTATAGATTCAATGCCTTTCCCATTAAACTACCATTAGTATATCTCACAGATCTAGAGAAAACATTCCTTAAATTCATCTGGAATCAGAAGAGACCCAGAATAGCAAAAGTTATTCTGGGCAACAAAGACAAGTCAGGCGGAATCACAATCCCTGACCTAAAATTATATTACAAAGCTAGTGTAATAAAATCAATATGGCATTGTCTAAAAAACAGACCAGAGGATCAATGGAACAAACTGGAAGAGGCAGCCACAACCCCAAACACACTCAGCCAACTAATCTTTGACAAACGGGCCAAACACACTCACTGGAAGAAAGATAGCCTCTTTAATAAATGGTGCTGGAAAGATCGGCTTGCCACCTGTCAAAGACTGAAAATAGATCCAAGTCTATCACAATGCACCAAACTCAAGTCAAAATGGATCACAGATCTCAATATTAAAACAGAAGCACTAAATCTATTACAAGAGAAAGTAGGTAAAAATCTTGAAGGCATGAGGGTAGGCAGAGAGTTCATGAACGAAAACCAAACCACACGGGTACTTCAAAGAATCAATAACTGTGTTCTCATTTACTGAAAAGTATCTACACATCTAAAGAAATTGCCAGCAGAGTAAAAAGAAAACCCACAAACTGGGGAAAAAATTTTAGCTGACTATCCCTTGGACAAAGCTCTTCTATCTAGAACATACAAAGAATTAAAAAACATCAGCTCCCCCAAATTCAAAGACCCAATCCAAAAATGGGCATCTGAGATGAATACACACTTCTCAGATAAAGAAATACAAATGGCAAATAAATACATGAGAAAATGTTCAACATCATTAATCATTTGAGAAATGCAAATTAAAACAACATTGAGATTTCATCTCACCCCAGTAAGAATGGCTATCATTAAGAAATCATCCAAAAACAAATGCTGCCTAGGCTGTGGAGAAATAGGAACTCTTCTCCACTGCTGGTGGGAATGCAGAATGGTGAAACCACTATGGAGAGAGGTTTGGAGATTCCTCAGCAAACTAGGTCTAGAGGTCCCATTCAACCCTGCCATTCTCCTTTGGGGTATTTTCCCAGAAGATCTAAAAACATAATATCACAGCGATATATGTGCATCCATGTTTACAGCAGCACAAATTGTAATTGCTAAATTGTGGAAGCAACCCAAATGTCCATCCACTGAGGAATGGATAAAAAAATTGTGGTGCTTTACATAATGGAATATTACTCAGCTATAAAGAAAGATAAACTCGAGACTTTTACAGGTAAATGGTCACAACTAGAGACCATACTCATAAGTGAGATAAATGACCTCTATGTGTAAGCAGAATATTGTCTCACTAGTGTAAGAACCTGAGTGAATAAAAATTAGGAGGTATGACACACATTGTGAAATGAAAGGAACATGCTCAAAAGTAAAGAGCAAATGGGATGAGTGAAGAGAGAAAAGAAACAAAGAAAGGGAAATTATGTATGTATGTATGTATGTATGTATATAGAGGATAGCTAAAATAGTTGTACTGCTGACTTCTATCACTTTACTGAAAGGCACAGTTAATGATTAATTATTGATCAATCTAGCACGTCTCTATTTGTTTTCCTGAGAAACCACTTTGAAGATGTCAATATGTAATGCAACAACCTAACACTTTGTCTGTAACTCTGTATTGCTTATATTGTTCTTACGCTATTTTGTAAATGGATGTGTGTTTGTTAATGTTTTCCTTCTTTTATTTTTAAAATAAATTTTTAAAAAATAGATTAAAAACTTTAAAAAAATAAAAAAGCTTTTGCACAGCAAAAGAAATCACCAACAGAAGGCAATGACAAAGCACAGAGTGGGAAAATAATTTTAGCCAACTGTCCCTAAGATGAAGGGCTTCTATGCAGAACACATAAAGAATTGAAAAAAATCAGACCACCCAAATTCAAAGACCCAATCAAAAAATGGGCATCTGAGATGAATATACACTTCTGAGATGAAAAAATGCAAATGGAAAATAAATATATGAAAAAATGTTGAACATCATTGGTCATTCAAGAGAGGTAAATTAAAAGACCAGAGATTCTATCTCATACCAGAAAGAAAGGCTATTAACATGAAATTAACCAATAACAAACGCTGGAGGAGGGGCTGTGGGGAAAAAGGAACCACTCTGCATTGTTGGTGGGAGTGCAGACTGCTGCAACCACTGTGGAAATCAGTGTGGAGATTCCTCAAAAAACTAGCATTACAGATCTCATTCCACCCAGCTATTCCCCTTCTGGGTATCTTCCCAGAAGAATTTAAAACATCACACTGCAGCGATACATTGCGCAGCCATGTTTACAGAAGCACAATGTGTCATAGCTAGATCTTGGAAACAACCCAAATGCCCATCAACCAAGGAATGGATAAAAAGATGTAGTATTTTTATACAATGGAGAATTACTTAGCCATAAAGAAGGATAAACTTGAGACTTTTGTAGGTAAATGGATGCAACTTGAGATCACACTCTTAAGTGAAATAAATCAGATTCACATGTGGAAACATCGTATTGTTTCCCTGCTGTAAGAAACTGAAAGAGAAAATAAGGTCTAAAATGTATAACAGATATTGTAAATTGGGAAGAAATTGTTCAATAGGAAAAAGGAGCCAGGATGGGAGAAAGGGGAAAGGATGGTAGGGGAAAGGGAAAAACGTAAGTCAGTTATACCATTGGTGTCTCTTAATTCATTGAAAAGGGAGGTTTGTGCTAATACTGAATGGAGAAATTTTTATGCCCCTATCTTACACTCTGAACAACGACTTTAAAGATAATGCCGTGTAATGTATTAACTATTGCTATTTTCCTATGAAACTTTGTTTTGCCTTTTTTTCTATAAAAATAAATAAATAAATGAAGTCTTTAAAATGGCCCCCAGTGACCCCTATCTCCTGGCATTCATCCCTTTATGAAACTCTCCCCTTTGCATGTGGGATGAACTTATTAACTTGTTTCTAATGAATAGAACGTGGCAGAGGAGATTCCGTATCTTTCCTGAGGTTAAGTTATTAAAAAGAATTGTGGTTTCCATTTTGGCTTCCCTCTCCTTCCTCCTTCTCTTCTGCTCTTCTCTCTCCCTCACCCTCTCCCTCTCTCTCTCCCCCTGTCTCCATGTCTCTCTCTTTCTGTTTCTCTGTCTCTCTGTCACACACACACACACACACACACACACACACACACACACACTTGAGTCTTCAAATGAAACTGTAGGCCAAACCAACACCTTAATGGCAACTTCATGAAAGACCTTGAGGCAGCTAAACTATTAACATCTTGACATAAGAAGTTGGTAAATGGCATTTATTTTAAATACAAGTAGAAGACAGGAAGAAAGTACAGAAGGAAGGAAGAAGAAAGGACATTTGGAACTTGGCTAAAAGTTAGAAGGATTTTGTTTTTGTTTGTTGCTCTTGTTTACAGCAGAGAGTATGGAATCCAGGGCCTGGCATATGCTAGACAAGTGTTCTACCTTTTTTGTTTATTTTTTATTTTGAGACAAGACCTCACTAAATTACCCACGCTGGCCTTGGACCTGGAAGCTTCCCACCTCCCCTTTTAGGCAGCTAGGATTACAGGTATACAGCAATCCACCAAATTAGATTTTAATGTAGTTCTCAGACTTGATTTAGATCATTGCCATAGATATTGTTTACCTACCCCTATCTCCCTTACCCACGTTAATGTGCCCATCTCCCAGCTGCTTTTAATTGCTAATAGCTGACCATTTTCCACACTTCTCCAGAGAATTGTCCTCAGCTGATAGGATTCACTTCACCCTCTATAATCCTTTCCCAGAGACAACCAATATTGGGTATAGAGAGACATAGGACAGACTCCTTGCTTCCAAGGCTGGGTGGGAGTGGGGCACTTCGGGCTTTATGTGTCTGAGCACCGACAGAGATACACTTTACCTAAGACTCCTTCTTGACTTGACTCTTTTTTGCTTCCCTCTCTTATTAATTGGTTTTCCTGAGAGCATTCCTTCAACAAATCACAGGCTCTGCTGCTAGGGATCCAAATTAAAACAGCCACCACAATTCCCTAAACCTCAGATACCCTGACTGGCTCTGCCTCACAGGCTACCATAACTTTAATGGTATAATGTCTATGTTTTTAAAATTATATATTCTTATTTTGTTTAACCAGTTTCTAATTTTATGGTTCACAGTTCATAATCACATTTTACATTTAATTCAGTGAGTTTTTTTCCAATGAGTATATATTTGAAGGTGCCATTCACTTGAGCTTTGTACATATAAATAAGTTTCTGGTAGGAATAAAAGAAATAGGGCAAACATATCTGGCAGAACATTTAAAAATTTTACAGAATTAATCATACAATAACAATATCAGTGTACCAAAGTTTTCTGTGTACTTATAATGTATGCCAATAAAATGTCTTCATCAGTAATGGAAAATAATTAAAAATTAAAAAACAAATACAATTCTTCTGTCTCAACCATCTTGTATGATTTATGGTTTATTGTACATATTTAATTTAATATCCACTGTAGTGGATTTATAACTGGTGGTCAACTTATAACCCCCAGCTGAATTGAATGAGCGTGGTGCTGGGTGTGGAAGGCCCGCTTAGGAACTGCTGCCAGCAGCATAAGAGGCAGACCCAGAGAAGAAGAAGAAAGGCTTTTGGGAAATAAGAGGCTGTTGGGAGCTGAGAGGTTGTTGGAAGCTGACAGAAGCTGTTGGGAGCAGAGATATGCTGTTGGGAGCTGGTGGAAGCTGTAAGGAGCTGTTGGGTTTTTGGAGGAGCTCGTTATGCTGGCTTTCCTGATGAGCTTGGCTGTTTTCATCCTTGGAGGAGCTCAGGGCCTCATTAGCATTGAGAATGGCTTTGGTTCACTTTGGGGAGCTCTGGTCCCCACTCTGAGCATTGCTTCCTGGCTCCATACGCTGTCAGCCTCCTAGAGAAGCTTACTGTGTTGGCTTCCCTGATGGAAACTCAGACATCTTGATCATCAGAGGAGCTCGGGACCTCATTGTTGCTGAGGATGACTGTGGTACCATTCCAGGGAGCTCTGGTTTTTCTGAGCATTGCTTCCTGGCTCCAGGGAAGATCCTTCAGCCTGCTAGCACAGATCCTTCATCCTGCTGGCACATACTTTCTAGATTCCACCACAGACCTTTGGGGCCTTCACAGCAGATCCGTGAAACAGGCCTGCATGAGACACTGTTATGGGCTCTGGCCTCCAGTTGGATTCATGTGAGGCACTGTTATAGGCTCTAGGTATTCAGCTGGACTCTTGCAGGACATTTCCATGGGATCCAGGCCCTCAGCTGGATTCCTTGCTCATAGTGTGTGGAGACCTCAGTCCACACCCTGTGATTTCCTGCCCTCTTTTGTATATCATTCTTTGGGTGACTATTATAAATGATCATATAAAATATGTGTCATGTATTATATATATAGTTCCCCTTGCAAAATAAGCCCCAAACCAACACCACCACAATCTCCTTTGGTTTATGGTTTGAATATATATATATATTTTCCAGTAAAATAAACTGTTGTGAAGTTTACTATATAAATTCAGATGTTAAAATTTACTTTAGGAAACAATTTCTTTCTGGCTCAAAGTGATACTATACTTTATCCTTTGATGCAACCACAAGGAAGGGCAGATCCAATCTATGTAGACTGAGGGTAGAGTAATAACCCTTCTCTTTGCTATGGATAAATCTTCAGGAAGTTCTTATCTGTAAAGTCCTAATATATGGGAGGGCTTATGGTTTATATCGAAATTCACCCCAAAGCCTCATGTGCTCCCAGGTGGGGCTAATGAGAGGTGGCTGGATCATGGGTGTGATACTGGATTAAGGGCGTGATAACTGGACTAATCTATTGGTTGGTTTAGCATAGTTCTGGGTGTGGCTGGGTGGATTCACTGAAGACAGAAGCCCTACTTTGGGCATGGGTGGCACCAACCAATAGTCTTCTAGCCTGGATGGGATATAAAGAAAAAGATAGAAAGGAAGGCTTTCTGCTTCCTGTTCCTGCCTGTCCTACCATGGACTGTTTGTCCTCTGTGATGCTGCTCTGCCATGCCACCCTGACTTGGAGCCAGCCAACTAGAGACTGAAACCTCTACAAACTGTGAGGTAAAATAAATTGTGTGTGTTTTTTTTTCCCAGCAATGAGAAAAGTAACTAAGACAGAGGGCTTATAAATAACCCTAAGAGTGAGTCCCATATACCCTAACAGGGGGGCAAAACCAACTGTGGTAAGTCTTCTCAAAGTTTCCACACAGAAGAAAGAGTATGGAACTCTAAGTGAATGTGTATGTGTTTGAAGGAGTTGCAGAGAAGACTTATATTTTCAGAGAATCAGCTTCAACCCCAAGATGCAAGCCCAGAACAAGTATGCAGAGAAGCAGGAACTATAAATGAAAACCTCTGCTTTTGATGCTTTACTTCTCAAAATGATGGCAGAGTAACAGATGGAAACTCAAAGGTAAGAAAAGAGGGAAAGTACATGGAAAAATCTTTGTTCTAAGGGGGACAAATGGATCCAGAAAGATTGATCTAGACCTTTTAATAATTTTGTGGAATAGACTGAAAAAATACTTACTATAATGTTTTCCTTAAAGGAAAAGATTTACCAGTGTTCTGGTAAGACAAGTTTATATTTCCCTTCTTTACTTATCTGCCCCCATTCCAAGCCCCTCACATGTACCAACAATCAGCTAGAGTAGCATGTTTCAAACTGTTGACCCAACTTGATGGATCATGACTAGTATTTTTGTAGTAAAATAAAATATTATTGAAAATTTCAGGGTGTACTGCACATAGTAAGGATAAATACTACTTTGTGCATTTTTTGTTTCAATTATATAACTATATGTGTTGTTGGGGGCCCCCAGTTTGTATACACAGTCCCATCTCATGCCTGTTGTCCCAGCATTATTACTTTTGTGAACTATACCAAGGTATAATCAATGAAAATTATATATATTTAAGGTCTACCAAGTGATGTTTTGAAATATGTACACATTGTGAGATAATTACCACAATCAAGCTAATAAACATATCCGTCACCTCACATAATTACCATTCAGCTTGTGACTAATAGCACTCTCTTTATCACTTAAAACTTTCCTGTTGTGACAATAAGTAATACCTTTATTCTAAAAATAGGTCACAGTAGAATGCCTTTCTTCCTGTGAGTGCTAGTAAAACGATGATTATTTGGGGCATCTTAAAATCTATAGCATTGCCTAGTGAATTCTCTCTTTCTTCCTTCAATATGAAGG
>PVLD010025875.1:0-23065 GCA_004027595.1 Dinomys branickii | reverse complement strand
GCGCGGAGCGTCCCTGGCTCCCAGCGTCTGGGGCTTTCTGCGAGGCCCGCCCGATACGCGCGATATGTGGGACTGCCGGGCGTTGCCGCCACCAAAAAGCCTATCTCTGTCGGGAGTCGCCGGAAAGCTGCACCGGCTCGGGAGGTGGGCGGGACCGAGCTGGCTGCGCTCCCAGGGCGTTTGGACCGAGCCAAACTTCCTCCCCCCGCAGAGCGTCTCTGGCTCCCAGCGTCTGGGGCTTTCTGCGCGGCCCGCCCGGTATGCACGAGATGTGGGACTGCCGGGTGTTGCCGCCACCAAAAAGCCGATTTTTGTCGGGAGTCGCCGGAAATCTGCACCGGCTCGGGAGGTGGGAGGGATCGAGCTGGCTGTGCTCCCAGGGCGCTTGGACCGAGCCAAGCTTCCTCCCCGCGTGGATCGTCCCTGGCTCCCAGCGTCTGGGGCTTTCCCACGTCTCGCCACGGCAGCCTGGTCCGCCCTACCGCATCTCCCCTGGCATCTCAGAGAAATACGCCCAGTTTGAACTTCCCAGCTGAGGTCCCGGCATTCACGCTCGCCAAGTCTGTCTCGAGCTGGTGGTGTTTATTAAGGAGGATCGCTCCCTTGCTGCTCACCTGGTCGCCATCTTCCCATCATCCCCCCGAAAAACTTGTTTAAGGCTTTGTTTTCTATGGGGTTTTCATCTACCGAGTATCTCAAGATGATAGCACACTACTGTCTGTCTTTTCAGGCCAGTTGTAACCTCAAGAGAGCCCAAGCCTTAGCATGTGCCAGCCCTGGTAACTGTCCCCAGGGAAGAAGAAGAAAGGTTCCCAGTTGACCTTAGAAGTTCTTCTCTCTACAGTTCTATGTCATCCAGAGCTTTTTGTTTCTGAAGTTTGTCAGTATTGTAAAAGTGGTAATTTCTTGTAATTGATCATTTTTACTTTTTCTATCCACTTTAACAGGAGCAATGACTGCTACCACTTTCCTAGAAACAGGTTGGAATTTTACACTCTGAGGTCTAGAGCCTCATCTGAGAGGGTCGGAGGCAGGCCGAGACCGTCTGGTTTGTGTTTCTATTGGGCCCTCCGCAAGTGACTTAACCACAGAGACGGTCCTTCATCTCTTGTAAAATAAGATTAATAATGGAGCCCAGCTTTAGGGCCTTTGTCAGGAGGATAACATGGGTTAATATAAAATATTTTATATGTGCTGTGCAAAATGAATGCTAGTGTAACTATTGCCCATTGCTATGGCTTGGATGTGGTATGAGTTTGTCTCCTAAGGATTTATGTGTTGGCACTTCGTCCTCAGAGTGAGGATGGTGGGAGGAGGTGGACTGCTACTAGGCACAGCCTAGTGTGAGTAGTTACAGGTATTTTCTTGCACTGAGGTTCTATGTGTGGTGATGTGGTTGCCTCCTATCACATGCATTCCTGCCCTGATAGCACCTGTCTGGAAACTCTCACCAGATCTGAGCTGATGCTGGTGCCATGTCGCTGAAGTTTGAGAACTGTGAACTCAATAAGCCTCTTTTCCCCCAAGGTATCCTTCCCCAGCTATCAAACAGAATAACCAAAAATACATTAATATGCCTATTATTAGATAGTGTCTGTTATGTGAGTTGGACCCCCAGACATCAGATACCACTTAGGAATACTGTGACTTTGAATGGTTTGTCTCTTAGCATCACTACAGTAAGGGGGGACACTGACCTCCTAAGTTCTTTGTGTCTGCTTTTGTAGAGAATGAGGCTTGAAGTATATATCTTGTGGATGGGAACACTAGTGATTTCAAATCTTGGTCTGTAAAATAGTGTCAGTCACAATGAAGGCCCATGTCATGGGTATGAAGCTGAGCTAAAATCTCAGATAAGTCCATAATTTAAGTGAAGAAATAGTGTTCAGGACGTTGTTCTCATTTCCATCCCCTGGAAACAGATTGCCAGTAATACCATGCCAGATCAAGTTGCATTAATTCTACTTAATATGGTAGTGCCTGATATTCAAGTAAGTACCACAAATATATACTCTTAAATATTATCATGGATGAATATATTTGGACTTTTCTGTATTTGTATATTTGTGTTGGTTTTACCAACTGATCTTTCTTGGAAAAGCAGTACCTTTTATCATTTTTTTGAATTAAAAGATCCTGTTTTATGCAATGAATCTAGATTGTAGTGGTGCACATTTTGTTTTAAAAGATATTATTTAGCTAAAATAAAATTCTAGAATACTTCTAATAGATACTTCATTAAAAACACACAAATAAATATTTGTAGTCATTCACGAAAGGTAAAAGTCTGAGAAGCACTCTCTTCAAGATGTCATCGATCTAGGCTTCTTCTAAGTTTTGTTTTTCTATTCCAATTTCATATGTGTTGTAACATTTGCCATGTATTTATACACTGTGGATTTAAATTTCTCATTTATACTTTCAGTGGATTTGTGGAAGAGCTACTCAAAGATTTGGGAATTTTCACAAAATCTTAGACGTATGAATGTATCACATTATTGACATTTTATATCCCTTTATTACAAATAGGAGAAAGTAGGGCATAAAGGTTTTAAATGACTTGCCTAAAATCTCACAATCAAGAGTAGGCTTTGAAATAAGCAATATTATAAAGTTTTCCTTCTATTCTCCAGGCAGGGGAAATATGAAATGGGGATATATACACCTCTCTCCCATTCTTCAATGCTTCTTTGCCCCAAAAGCTGTCTCACAAAATCTCTCTTTTCCTTGTTGACTCCTGAATGTGCATTCTGTGCTGCTTTATCTCTAGGCTTGGAGGAACCCAGTGACCCGACTTCTTTGGCTGCTACCCGCTGAAGTCCAGATATTAACATCGAGTTCTGATGGATGGTTTCAGAAGATGCACAGAAAACACTTGTCTGGTTTGCCTTGTACCTCAATGACCTTCTATTTTTTCTGTTGATGGCACAGACTGTTTATCTAGTTGAAGCATACTTTATGGTTTTTTCCTGTGGAATTTGAAGCCATAGTAATAAAGTCAGTTTTCAAGGGAGGGGTGGATTCAATGTGACTCTTTCAATGAAGCTCAGAAACACAGCACTTACTTGTCTCTTGATGTTGACAGCTGCATTTTTCTGAGGATTCTGGCTTGCATGGGTTTTATTTTTGTGGGCCTCACACAATGACATAGTTTTGATCACCGGAAGTCAACTACCACATACTAGATCCTAGAAGGTCCTGTTCTCAGCATATACGAGCTTTGAGAATTGTTGATTTTCAGGCAGGAATGTCAACATGTATTTGGTTCAACTTCTTGTCCTTGAGGCTAACGCTATAATTAACCCCGGTTGGTGATGAGTCAGCTCTGGTTGGCTGAGACAGATTCTTTACACGATCCAAATAAATGCAGAAATAAAGAGGTGAGGCTATTTTATATTTAAGTATCCTTAGCAATAATTCTTTCCTCAGACAAAATCTTATGTGAAAACTCACTTAAGCACACGACAGCAACTGACATGACAATATGGCACAAGTTCTAGTTTATCACTTTCATTTTACTATCAGTTAATGAAAAACTCCTGAGTTATTTTGATGAAATAAACATGTGGAGCTGAATTTATCTGAGATGATTATTTCAGGCCGGCATCAATGCTTGGTGTACTTTTAGGGATCCTTTCTTGTTTTGCTTTTACTCTCTGCTCACATGGAAACACAGAGGTAAAAGTTAGAGTTAAGTAAGGGCTTGTCTTGCAGACTCCACATTCTTTGGTTAAACTGACTAAAAGATTCCAAAAGCATTGTATCTTTTCTAAGCTGAATCACTAACTACAGCTAGCTACTTCCCATAAAGCTCATTATAGATGTAACAGCCATGGGATCCAAAACCTTCAAGTACTAAAATAAAAAATATGCTACTCTGGTGCTCTACATATGCAATTTTTGTTGGATTTTTACCCCACACTACGATCAAAGTATAGCCTAAGGTCATTCAACCCTTCCTGGAATTTGAGTATAGTGCCATATGTTGCATTCATTTGCACAATTTTATACAAACAGGTGTGTACAGTCCTTCATTTCAAGAAGAACAAATACCAGTAAAAAAAAGCCCTTTACAACTATGGATTATTTCTATGAATTGTAACCATAGGCATTGATGAGGATGGGAGGGAAAACTGTGTTTTAAGTACTACACAATACTCAGCACAAGATACGTTGAAGGACCTTTGAGATTTTAAATTATAAATAACGCATTTGTGTGTGCATTGTGTTACAGTTTTAAAACTGGTGAGAATATATATATTCTTGGATATTTGAGTCCACCAAGTACATATACTTGAGTCAATATTGTGACTCTTCTGAAGCATCCCACGGTCTATGCCCCACTGTATATTCTAGACCATACCAACTTCCCCATCTACGTCTTCTAGAATGTTCTAGAATGCAGCTTCAGCATTATAAGTCCATTCTACCCTGCAATCCTTTGTACTGGCCATTTTCTCCACATGACTACATTTTTCCTGATCCTTGGTTCTCCACTGATGTGTCGTTTCCTCAGCAGAAGAAATTTCCCCATAAACACTTCCTTTTTCCAAAGGTTGCCCTTGTTCTGTCAGCCACCAAGCTACTAGACCCCCTATTATTTTCTAAGATTTATTGCACACTTTTTACTTATTTATTGTTTGCCTTCTCCTGCTTTTCAAAGATAGTTTTTAAGCACAGTTGTTAATTGTACACCTCAGTTTACCTGGATATTCCTGGTACGTGCCTGTTTTTCTGCATAATTATTGCTTTTGTTGCCCTTTTCATTCTCAAAATTCTCCCTTGGAGAGTACTCAGCATTAAATGCAGGGTTCTCACTTTATAAGTTTGCTATTAATTATGCAAGAATTGATAAAGTACTTTATCATAAAGTGTGTCAGACTTCTACTGTCAGTATAACCATAAGAACATGGCTTTTGACACAGTGTGACTTGTCCTGGGTGGTTGGGTGGATTTCAGATTCAAGGGTTGAAACACTGAAGGAAGTGTCTAAAGAGCTAAGATAAATCCTTCCAAACCCCTGTGAAGACAGAGACAAGTCTGTTCCTGACTCTTGCCTCAATGTCAGACTTCATAAAGGGGAGGGGGTGTGCATAATAATGGTTGTTTTGATTTCACGCCAAGGTCCAAAGAGATTCCCATATCTGAATGTTGCTTGCTCGTGAGGAAGGACTACGTACATGTGAGCCCTTGAGGTACTGTATAAGTCTGGGTGGGACTCGCACTGTCCATGTGGAAGCCCTGTGAGAAGCATTCAGGGTGGGAGAGTCTCCTTTCCCTCAGGGTGGTGGCACTGGAGAAAAAACTGTTCACATGAACCTAGAAAGGTAAGGGTAAGGGGTGAGCATGTGTGTGGATGGTGACAGTAAGGGCAGAGAGAAAAGGACAGTGGCACTGTTAGTGCCTGCTGTGTGCCTTCCATGGGGGACCTCACTTAACTTTCTTGCATAGACAGCCAGTGAGGAAGGCATTGGTATCACTGTACAACAGATGAGGAAACAAAGGTGCAGATGGCTTAAGTACCTTGTCCTAGGCATAGCAGGTCATGGGCACATAGGCCTGAGGTAGGTCCAAGGATACATCAGAATTTAAATCAGAAATTAAAAAGATGTGAAATACGACACTCCAACAAGTTGTCTTATTTACTGTTGGCCAGGTTGGAAGGATGAGATGCTGATCTTGAGCTTAAGGGTATAAACAACAGCTGAGGTGGCACGATGAGATTTTGATACCAGAAGCTGTTTCTTGCTACTCTGGTATCAAAATCTCATCGTGCCACCTCAGTGCCACCACTTAACTCTAGGTCTTTTCCATTGATAACTAGGGAAGCACAAGAATTGCATCTATTCATCTGCAGCCTTGCCTTGCATTCTCTTGCCCAGGACAGTGAAAGTGAGCTTGAACCATGTTCCTGTCAACACAGTCAGCAGTCCTGACACCCCAACCTAGCATGTGTGGGTTTTCAAAGGAACAGGGGTAACGGGTAGGACCATTATTCTGTTTCTATCTCTGTCCTGCACTCATTTTGGGGAGCTGTCAGTCAACAGTGAAGTGAAAAATGATTTATTCTGTAGCTGATCCTTATTTCTAATCATACAAGGATACTTATGGTGACTTCCACGTCTTTAAAATTCATTCAGGACTGTAGGAATTCAGGACATATTAGAGAAGAAGGTTGAGAGACCTGTTTCCAACTAACTATTGAGTTTGAATTAAGTACAAATGTTTATGTTCTCGAGATATTGTCTCTTTTGTTGGCAAAGCAGATGGAATTGATGACTAACTGATTCTTTTGTTGTCAAGGTCTATTATTTTCTCATGATGATCTCAGAGTAGCCATAGCATTTATGATCTTATTCCCACAGGCTCCCTGGCCAGAAAATCAGGGGAATGAATCTGTTCCTATAGTGAATAATATCAGTACCTCTCAAGCACTTCATTGTGTTCTAAAACTTTTCTTACTGTTATTAGTAATGATATATTTTAAATGCATCCACATTTCATTTATTCTTTCCCACTAGAGAGGCTCAAAAATTATTTCTTCTCATAACACCTACAAGAGTTGAAAAGACTATTTTTCAGAGTGCATCTGGAATTAGTCTCGGTGGAGGAGTAGAAAGAGAATGCATTTCAGGATGAGACAGACCTAGATTTCAAGCTCAGCCTTGAAATTCTGGCGGCCTGTCCTTGGACGTATTGCTTAATCTTTCAAGTTTCAGTGAGCTCTTCTACAGAACATAAGCCACTATATACACCTGTATGAGTGAAAGCAGCCATAAAATATGGCCTCTCCTGTGAGTGCCTGCTAAGCCTCACTTCTGTTTACTCTACAGGGATATCTAATTTGTGGCACATTTTCCTATATTCTTCATCCTCACTGTGAGTAGGTCAAAATTTATATAATTTATCTGTTTATGTGATCAAGCAAAATCTATTTAAAATTTACTTAATTCTTAATTTTTTTGTACAATAACATATCTTAATCTTAAACCATATTTAAATTAGTCATGTATGGGGCATAAAGAAATCCCCATTTGCACTTCACATCTAATTTCTACCCTTTTGAAGTATTTTCAGCTGTTTCATGTAAAATATTTAGGAAAAGTGCATGTTTACACATATGTGAACATAAATCTGTCTGTAATTTCCTTTTTAGAGAAATGTAATCTTTTAATATAGCTATTATCCAATTTTTCAGTTAATTTATCTACTGAAGTTGTTTATTTCCTCCAGTAGTATGTACTTACTTTATTCTTTCTAATAGGTACATGCTACTCTATAATTTAATTCATTGTTTACTGAATAGCATATGCACTGCTTTATAAAAATTAACAGCAATGTTTACTGTGTATCTGTGAGGCAAGTGTGCTGATTGTAGGAACAGAGAAGTTCTTGCTGACGTTCTAAGTGTTCTGTTGACATAATGAACTTGAACTCTAAGCTTCAGCTTTCTATGTATAATTGTGACAAGTCTAGTTGCCTCAAAGAATCAGGAGAATTACATTAATTGCTAAGTAGATAGTAGTAGATTGAATTTTGGCATTTTTCTCAAATTCATTCATTGATATTTAATCCTCAAAGTGATAATATTTGGAAGTTGAGCATTTGGAATGGGATAAGATCTTGATAGCAGGGCTGTCACAGTGGGGTTGATGTTCTTATAAAGAGACTTTCTTTGTCCCCCTGACTTGAAGGACACATCAAGGAGACAGTACTAGAGGAAGGCATTCACCAGACACCAAATCTGGTAGTGCAGTGACTTTGGTCTTTCCAACTTCCAAAAGTAGGAGAAATAAACGTTTTTGTTTATAAGTCACCCAGTCTATGGTATTCTACTTCAATAACCTGAATGGACTAACACAAGTTTCTATTTTAGAGCCAGCTATGGTCAGTTTCTGGTAAGTATTAATATGATATTTGCTTAAAGACAACACTTGCTTGGCGATGGCCAATGAGGCATGCAGTGGGCACAGGTGACCTGTGCAATGGTTGTCATTGTTGTTGACTTTAGTGATCAGAGCGAGCAGAAGACGTGCACCACAGGTCTTGAGCCTCAGAGGAAATCTGCAGACAGAAACATTTTGAGATCATATGTCACCCTGGAGTTTTCACTGAGTACCAAATTTTACTGCTTTGTTAGTCTGTGAGGTCCTGAAGGTAAGAAGGGTGAGGCTTTTTGAGTTATTAGCACATGCTGAAGAATGAAAAATACTGCATTAGAACCACGGCCTTCATGATGGTGGTAGAGCAAGAAGAAATACTAGTAGGAGAAGGTAATATTTGCTGAAAACTTCCTCTGTCCTTGGTCGTTTACCTGCATTAACTGATTTGAAATCCCCATTCTGAGGTAGCTAGTAAAAACTTTGGCACACTGCCTAACTGTGCATGTCTTATTTCTCTCTGTATAAAATGAGGTTTATCTGCTAGAACCATTCAGAGCATGAAAAAAAAAAAAACATGGGAAATGCCTAAAGTTGGGCATTGCTTCTGGTAAACACTCAGAAGCGTTCTCGAGATGAGTAAAACAAGGCTCAGTATGGCTTAGAAGTGGCCACAAATATGGACATAGAAGTTTAATTCAGAGGCTCTGACCCACAACTGAGACTCCTTGCTTCTCTGGGCCTTTAGAAAATGTAAGTTGAATGAATTACTTCCAAATTCTGCCTCTGAAGAGAAAAAAAGTTAGACTTAGGAAGAAGAGTGATCTACCTGCACGTGACGCTGGGAAACTGGTGCCCTGTAGAGTCCCGTGATTTAGAGTGCCTTCAGCCAAATCAGCAGGTACTCCTGGATCTTGACGTAGTGCAAACCTGCACCTTCCAACTTACCCCAGATCAGTGCGAGGCTGGAGAGCATAGGAAGGAGAGGCCAAGCTCCCCCACTGTCATGATTTGGGTCTAGGTGTCTCCTAAGAGCCTCAAACCCAGAAGCAGGTATTTTAGAAGGTCACTGGACCATGGGAGCACTAAAGCTAACTTACCACAAGGAGGTGAGGCCCTGTTACAACAGGCAGGCCCCTTGGTGGCATGGCCTGGAAGAGTATATGTTGCTCCCACTGCTTCTGCTTCCCGACCAGAGCTACTTCCCTCCCCCCAGGCCCCACCGCTATGGTTTCTGTGGTCAAGCCTGACAAACAAGGACAGAAGCTTCTTAACTGTGAGCCAAAGTAAACCTCTCCTCCTCTAATACGTTGAGGATTTTGTACCAGACATGAGGAAAGTGACTAAAACAAGCACTGATCTTGTGTGATGATAAAATACTCAGTTTTATCATCATGAATGTTTGTTCCTCATTTACCGCATGTGTAAAATTAAGAAATTTTTTGTAATCTCAAAATTCCCTACAAACACCTAGCTTTGTTTTGGGAGTCATCCATATCCTATCTTTTAGCATTTAGAAAAGTACCCATAAGCCTCTCCTCCCTTATTTCATTGACCAGTTCTGCAGTAATTAATGAGCTGGTTTATGTATTCAGGTTAATCTGAATACAGACATCCTAAACGTTAGCTGGAACTCCTACTCAGGGGCCTCAGTTTGGAGAAGCACCTTGGAAACTTGTCCTAGGTGTGTGGTGCCTTAGTGCGGGCCCTCAGGGAGTTACCCAGTTCCCTTGTAGTGAGTAGTTTCAGGGCAGCCTTTCCAGTGATGTCAGCCGTATGTTTTGGTACTATGATGCAGCCATCTTTAAATGGTTTACACCTGTTGTTATTATATGTGTGGTTAAGGCTCAGATACTTTGACATCAAAACAAGAATGGTTGCTAGGAGGCAGTACAAAGATGTAGTATTCATAGACACTTGTGTTAGTAAGACAGAATGCTCAGCAGCACATTAATGCAAATGACATACAGGCATGTTAGAGAGACAACAGAATGAAATACAGATGCCAAAATGCATTCATGGGGCGGGACTCAGACTCCTATAGTCAGAAGACATCAGTGATGATCAGCTACTTCACCTACCAAATGCAGTGCTTGGATCTTCTCTTCTAGCTGAGGATGTGTCAAGCTCCTGTTGAAAGTGTCCCCTTGATGGAAACTTTGTTCCTCATGAAAGCCTTCTAATGTCTACATAATCCTGCCTGCCAGAATGTGCATTCTTACAGTGATCTGAACAATCTTTATGATTTCCTTATAACAATTCAAATTTAGGCAATACCCTAAATCTAATCATTTTTCTATAGAGGGGCTCTCAGTTCTTCCCAACTGTCATCTTTCTCCTCCAATATTTCCTCATTGATCTCAATATATTGGTATTTCTTATGTGAAAAAGCTACAAATCTTGCTATATTTAGATAGACTATAAAATGGAGATCAATTGAGCAACCTTAGAGTGTTTTTGTAAGGATCCAACACAATAACCTACATGGTACTCTTTGGAAACTGTAAAGTACCACAGAAATACTGGGCGTCTTTATTAGAGGAGAAAGGAAGATTACAAACTGTCCTATGAGATAGAAAGTGACCAACATCACACAAGAGTTACAAACAACATGATAAGGTTTAAGCACTGAGTGTCAAGCAAGAGAGCATTCACCAGCCAAATCCAAGTGAGGAATCTGTTATGTGAATGCCTGCACAGGCAGAATTAACCCACAGCAAAAAGAATAATGAGGGCTCTGCAGGAGGCAGGCAGAAATTTTATTGTACTGGGATCCAAATTAAGAAATTACTAGAGTAGAAATTTCACAAGGAGCATTGAAGCAAAATACTTTGAGGGTTGCTTAAAAATAAATACACATGTGTACTGCTTCTGTCTCCCTGTACCTGTGCATGCTCTTTTTTATGGCATTTGTGGTACCCTGACCTCCATTCAGCCTACACCATGGGACATCCAGTGATCTTACAAGAGCTCCACCGAGTATTTTGATGTTCTCCCCACCAGAATGCCCCTGGCTCTAAAGTAAAATTCCTAACCATGGCTGCTAATCACAGGTTGTATTTATTTCCGTGGCAGGCTCCAAGGCTATCTGCATGGAGACAGAAGTTCATAGACAGATTATTGGGGAATTTATTATCTAAAACTGGACACCTTTGAGAGTATAAAGGACAATTTTTGATAGTTGTGCTATGAAAATATATGTATCCTTGGACTGTTCCAGACCAACTGGGATATTCAGTCAGTGTAGGTGTAAGGAAATGAGTTTCAGAGTCAATGGAGACCAGGTTCTCCTTTAGGCTTTAGCTTTATCACTTGGAACAAGTCACTGACACTTTCTAACACTTTTTATTTGCAAAATGGACTCAGGCAAGAACAGCTTGAAGTTGTTTTCTAAGTATTGAATAATTAATGTATGGAGAAGTAAGTTCCTAATTGGGTCAAGACACCTGATGGCTTATGAAATTTATTGATTTCCTCCATGTATCTGCCTTCCTTCCTTCTTCCTTCCTTCCTTCGTCTCTCTCTCTATCCTTCCTTCCTTCCTTCCCTCCTGCTTCCTTCCTTGCTTCTCTCCCTCCCTCCCAGCTTGCCCATCTCTGGTCTTTGGCAGCAAAGCCAAGGTAAGAGTGAGCAGACCCATGCTGAAGGTACCAGAAGCCATTACTGCAGTGATTTGGAGCTTCAGGCTCAGGAGCAGGTAAAAAGGAAGAACCGATAGGAGTTCGTTAGCTGTGGGTCAGGCCACTTTATTTTTTGAGATATAGACATTCTGGGAGGTACAAGATGTGTAGGGAAAAAGAAATATGGAATGCTGGGGCTAATTTAATCATTACCCATAACTAAAAACACTGCATGCACGTTAGACCTCCAACTCTGAAGTGCGAGAACTGTACTAAATACAGAAATTAGACACGAATTCTGCCCTCATGAGAGGCATAGTATAGAGTTCCATGAATACTAAAAGACCTTAAAATGGTTCATAAATTTATACAAGAAATGTTAAAAATAGTATCTCACCAAGAATGTTTAAAGCATTTAATTAAACTGAGATTTCTGCGTTTACTGACAGAATTGTAGATGGATGTATGCCTTCCACTCTCTTTCATGGGGCAAGAATCTCATAACAAAACATCATTATAGCAAACTTTATCAGCTAGAATTTATCCTCTCGTCCTGGCATACTTTTGTTAATGAAGCTTTATCGGAGTGAAACCACCTCAGTGGTCAGTGACCTCCTTCACACAGTAGGATTAAATAGTCAGGAGGAAGAGAGAGTGTAAGGCCTGCTCTGTATAATACAATCTAACGCCTTAGGGAAAAGTTGGCTGATCTTTTACTCAAATGCTCTTCACATACTAAACACCCTGAGAAGTTTTATATTTGAGACATTCTGATTTGTTAACCTTGAACTTCTGTGTAGGCAGTTTCTGAGGGGAAGTGCTGTGATTCCTACCTCTTGCTATTTATGCCTGCACAGTTCTCTTCTATGAGTACAGATTGCATGTGATGGTTTGATGTTTTGATGAATACAATGTGGAGTTTGGATGTCTCTTTGGGTGTATGGTTATAAAAAGGCTGTGTTTTGGTCCGGGACACTTTCTGGTTCTCTCTCATTCTAGGATCAACTGTTACTGTCTTGTGAGTATATTCAGGAAACATCTAGTGAAATCTAGACCTGTAAATTGCATCAGTATAGTTAGGAGTGTATTCTCCAAGGCTGCCAGTAGCCATGTGAGGGAGCTTGGAAACACATTTTCCGGAAGCAGCTGAGATGTTGACAGCCACACTAGCTCTCACGACAGACCTTGAGCCAGAGGCACAGTGCTAAGCTGACACCAGATTCCTGAGCCCCAGAAACTGTGAGGCAATAAGTGTCTATGACTTGAAGTTGCTAGGCACTGGAGTGGTTGATTATACAATAACAGGTAATTACTACAACTTTCAACAATACGCAGTCACTATTCTATGTTTTCCACTTTCCAACTTTCTCTCAGATCCCCAGCTCTCCAGCACAGCTTAGGAAATGATGGCATGAGGCATTAAATAACTGAATGTTACAAAACTTTCAAACTAAATGAGAAAAGGGGGAAATGTGTTTTTATCTTGAGTTTAACTTAAAGCCCTAGAAAGTGTGGTTTATTATCATTTATTTGATGTATTATTGAGGTGTTTTATTTGGATCAATCTTCAACTTTTTAATCAAAATGAAATACAAGTATGAAAACTCATCAGAAATAACTGGATTAGAAAAGAAACTCCACTTTTCCTGTTGAAAGCTTTTTTCTGGGCCTGAAAAAAACTGAGATGCATGCAAAAGAGCCCTATGTTAGTAAGCATAATGTCTTCCTTGCATTCAAACAGACATAAAATCATACACCATCATTGCTTATTAGCTTTGGAAAACATCTTGCTTTTCCTGGAGCCTGCTTTGCTTTCTTCTTTAGCCCATTGCTGACTCACAGTTCCATAAAATTGTTTTTGCCTACTCACTAATCACATGGGTTAGTGCAGTATAGTTTTCCCTCTTAAATGACCATAAAGCCTTTTGTGTTGAGTTGATCTAGAACAGAAGGACAAGGGCTTATAGTAAATGATTTCTGTAGAGTTTGTATATTCATCTCCATCTCACTGGTACTAGAAGTTGAACAAAGGGGTCATCAATTCAACGTTATTTTTATTTTATTTTATTTTCAACGTTATTTTTAATAAACTTACCCTAAGCACCTCTTCTATATTCAGAGCTGGAAATGTGTGAAAGCTAGTGTTTGTGTCAGGGAGAGAGGTTAGCCTATTCCTGGGTGGGCCCCTTGGCAAATCAAGAGAATTTGTACTTTGGAATTTAGACAACATTGAGTTTGAAAGCTAGTTTTATTACTTGTTGGTTTATGAATTTAGGCAAGAAACTCAGTAATCTACGGATATGTTTTCATATCAGTAAGAGGTATAAAATCATGGTTTGAGAATTAAGAAATATATATAATATATTGCACAATGCTGAGCTCATAAAAGGCACTTAACATCATAATTCCTTTCCTTGTTTCATTCATTTCCTTACATCCTAAATCATGTGCTGTGAATATCCTAGGCTACCACTGTGTTTGTATGACAGTAACCTCTTACTTTGTCATTTTTGGGCTCTGGTGTGACTTTTTTTAACTTTCTAAATGACACGGATTATCTTTTAAATGAAGATACAAAACTAGAGCATTTGCTGTACATGACTGACATACCTGACAACACAATTTCTAAGTTTAGGATTTTTACTAATCAAGAGATTACTATTTTTTAAAAAATTTAAAGTAGGGGCTAGCAAGCTTGGCTGTTACTAGTTTTGGTAAAGAAAACCTTCCTGGGAACTAGTCAAATTTATTTGTTTATATATTTCCTGTGACTGTTTTTCCAATACAATGACAGCATTTAGTAATTGCAACAGAGTCTGTGTGGCCCCAAAGCCTAAAGTGTTTGTCATCTAGACTTTAATAGAAGATATTTGCTTTCTCCTGGTTTAATGAGGAAACTAGAGGAGGTAAACCTCTGAAGGTCTGAACTCAGAGAAACTTTTTATACAAATAAATTAGACTTGAGAAAGCAACAAGGTCACATTCTCCATAATAGTGGAAAGAATATCTTACTTTTAATAGGCATATCCAACCTGTGGCTCATAGACCTCTTGTCTTCTTTTTAAAAAATATTATTGCAAGAATATATGAAAAAGGAAGTTTTGTTACTTATATATATTAACTAGAGTATTTATTTTGTATGTGGCCCAAAACAACTCCTCTTCACTCAGTGTGGTCCAGGCAAGCCAAAAGTCTGGACATCTGGTAAGATGCAATTCCAGTCAGAGGAATGAGCTGGGACATGGAGGAGCAGACAGGCACTAATTCAAAGATTTGGAGTCAAAGACATAAATTTATTTATCAGTTCCGCTACTTTCAAGACACATGACCTTAATCAAATGACCTTAATCTTGAAACATTGATTCCTTAATCTGTAACATATTGATTGCAATAATTCCTCCTTAAGGAATTTTTTTAATAAAAGTTAATGAGACAAGGTACTTCAAAACTAGAGCTCCATACAAATGTTACTTTTGTAATTATTGACTCATAATAGATATTCAAAATATATTTGCTGAAAGAGTTTAATGCCAGGATTTCTTCCTAAAGTTGTTGACAAATTTCTGGGTTTATGCCCCTGGAAAGGGATTATTGCTTTAAGAGTAAAAAATGAATTAAATTCATTCTTGTCCAAAAACTCAATTATATTTTCTTTTTAACTCAAATGGCATTTTAGGCTTTTAAACTTCAGGCATGCTTCTAACATAGACATTTCTTTTAATCCCTGTAGACAATGTTCTGTGTTTAAAATGTTGAAGTCATGAAATGCCATTGCACTCACTGTGTTCTGGATCAGTGGCAGTGGGATTACTCTCTTGTGGGGATAATTCTGTTCCTGATCTCAGGACAACAGCCTACCTCAGACACCATTGGGGCCATACTGAGTAAAAACTTTTCTAGTCTTCTTTAGCCCTGTGTTCCTGGTGGCACTCTGGCAATTCAGGTGAAAATCCGCTTTTCTACTTCCTGACCCTCCTGGCCTCTGGGAAGTATATAAATAGCGCTCATCGCACAGACATGTAGGTGCCTCCAAGCCCTGTCTTTAGGAAAGCCCAGGAGGAATCTAGTCTTTCTACCACAAGACTGGGAAAACATAAAAAGTTACCCAATTAAGATGATGACAGACAAGGAGGTCTACCTAAGAGGAAAAAGTGGAGTGAATTTGAATGAAAAAAATGCCTATTCTGGGAAGATGCTGGCAGGATTCCCAGATTTCCCTTCATGTGAATGGCACTCCATTCAATTAGGTCTGCAGTCTATGGTGTGCTCCAGCTGTGATTTGTGCCTGCAATGTCTGTGATTTACTCTCTGCCACCTTTAATCCACACATGTTCAGGGATGGTGACAAAACATACTGGTACCTAATTTGCGGTGACTGGTGTCATTCTGACATAAAAATACCATAAAATAGAATATGCTTATGGTGAAAATTCCCTGTGTGAATGGAGCTTGGAGTAGTTGAAGTGTCCAGGAAAGGACACCTTACAGAGATCTTCATCTGGGATATAAGGCATGCACATTCTCCCCTCTTTGCCTCACACATGGACTTCACATATTATGTACAAGTAAATATCAGTTTGAGCATTTCACAGATAGGAACACAGATTCAGGAATGCAACTTGCCCTCAGTCCTTCAGGTAACGAAGTATTAAAACTAGGTACAGAGCTCTGCTCTATTCCTGTTTGTTTTTCTCCTGTTGGACTCATCTCACGAGTCCTGGGTTGATTTTTAAGTGTCAGGATTCTTTACTGCTCCACTCTCTTCCCAATGAAGATCATCAAAGTTCCCTCTGACAATTAGCCAGTACCAAATAAGTCATTTTCTCTTGGTGATATCCGGACTCACAGTGAGAGGGAGGAAATCAGTGATCCACTCATGACCAGCTGCAAAGCGCCCTATTATAGAAGTTGCTTAAACAAGTCACACATTTGATTTACAAAGGAAAGTGTATTTATTAGGTAAGGCTTGGTTAACTTTTTTGTAGGGGGAAAATGGCAAATATTTTAGGATTTAGGCCATATGATCTGTTGCAAACACTCAGGTTTGCATAGTGGGAAAGCACTTAACTGAGTATCCATGAGTGAATGTGCAAAGCAATGTTCCAATAAAACTTTACTTACAAATACAACCAGCAGGCCAGAGTCAGCTTGTGGGTCATAATGGCTGACCTATCTGCTAGACATTAGAGTGACATCGGTTTTATGCAGTGAACTTCGGAAATCTTTGTAGGTGGGGCAAATAGGATGTAAGCAAGGAAACTACTTGGGAATTGGCACTTGGGAAAACATTTGATTGACATCAGAGCCATCAGAGATGTCCTAGATTCTTTGATTTTGACGTTATGTGGTGAAAGGGATGGTCACTGATGACCACACAGCTACAACAAAGAGCAACTACCCTTGTGAGACTAGGTCTAGAGGGTACACAAGTGTTAGACCTTGGTGATCAGGACCGGAGCCTGGTTTGAAGTGGAATAAAACGTTGAATAAATATCGAGACAATCTAGAGTAAACAGAAGACCATGGTGGTGTCTGGGAAGCGCTGGGCCTGAGTGCTCAATTTAGGGGTAGAAGTCGTCATTTTAACTGTCTGCATGAACACCAACATCAAACCGACTTTGAAACATATTCCGCACTTTGTCCCAAGAATAAGGGACACATTCATTCATGTATCCAATCACCCAGTCCTTACTTCCTGTCTTATGTATGGATTCACACTACTCATATTGTTTACTTGGGTGTAGTCTTACATTACAGGATTCTGCCCTCCAGCCAATTAGTCTAATGACAGGTCTAACAAGTCAGAGACGGAATGACATCTGATGAGTTCCTTGAGAGCAGTTTATATAAAGTGCACAAAGGATGCACCAAAGAGGGAAGTATTAGCTGGTTGGTTTAGTTCAGAATAAAGGGCTGATTCACATCTCCAAACCTGGACAATGATGATAAGTCAGACTCATTTCAGGTTGCTTCTATTGCAGTTCACCCATGAGCCAGTCAATGGACAAGGTAAATAAATGCTTGGGTTTAGTTCCCACGCAGACGTTAAGAAGTTGAGGGATCAGTGTAGTCTGCCCCATCGGGGTGGAAAAATAGGAGACATGCTGTCTTCTTTACCATCAGATTATAGGAGGGGACATCAGGGGCTAGACTTTCATCTGCTCTGCCCACCAGCAAGTTGGGTCACAATCTCCCATGTTGTCTCATGCATTTGTCAAGAAGAATAAAGGAAATTTATTTTGGTGCTTCTGCTGGATACATATCAGCATAAATATGTTTTAATTCTAATGTAAATATTAATTATCTATACAGTTAATGTATGCACATGGGATTATCATTTTAAAATATTTTTATAACTGTCATCTTTTTTCCAATCCTCATAGTAATCTTATGAAACTAGATAAAGAAATAGAGAGCAAGAGACACCTGGTGCCTTAGCCAAGTTCCTACAGCTCCTAAGTGATGGGCACTGTGTCTTTACCTGGCTCCCCGTTTTAGGATCCTGGTTCTTGAGACACTACTGTGCTCATTTCAGCCCTGCGACTCCCTCTGTTTCAGCTATTAAATGGTTAAGGAAGCACTATTTTGTATGGTAATGCAAGAGTAAGACAGAATATCGTGGACGTGAAATTGGGAGGGAAGTCAATTGCTAGGGATTTGCTTTGTTAGTTTCATCTTTCCAAATGGGCAGGGCACATTAGTGGTCATAAATGAGACGTAATTCTCTTTTATACCTTGAGAGGCTATAAGGAGATTTTGAAATTTCTAAGGAGATGGAATGGATCTAGCAATTTCACTGTTTGTGGGGGAGATGAGCAGTGCAATACGGATAGACATGATCAGACTGTCAGATCCATGTGTATTGCTTTCTGGGCCAATGCTGAGAAGAAAAGTGGACATAAGTGAAAAAGTTGTTCCCTCTTCCTTACACTCTAACAAACTTTTTCTCATTGATTGTGTTACTAAGTCCCCCGAACATTCTTAAAAGTATTATTCTAAGTTCAGTACTGTTATTGCTACGTTAGGACAGTCCACGAGAAAACAAGCTTAGCAAGATGTAAAACACATTCCTAGTCACAAAGCCAGTGGCAGAGCTGAGATCTTCCCCAGTCTTAATGTTATGCTAAACTCTTTCTCTTCTTGGCTGGTTTCCCTCTTCACTGAACAGTTAAATTTTTCCAAAATGAAAAGTCTCTATTCTTTTTATCTACCTATCACTTTCATTGCCGTGAGACAATGCAATCCAGGGATGGTGACGCACACCTGTAATCCCAGCATTCAAGAGGCCGAGGCAGGAGGATCACTGTGAGTTTGAGGCCAGCCTGGGCTACAAAGTGAGCTCAAGGCCAGCCTGAACTGTATAGCGAGACCCTGTCTCAAAAAAGAAAAAAAGAAAAGAAAAACAAAAAAAGAAGACAATGCAATATACTGCATTGCCAGTGTCTGCACACAGTTCTTCCTTGCCAAGAAGCAGGTGAGCCCTGATACCTGATGCCTAGAGGACATGCTTGGTATCTTTTGCCGTGGAGTGTGAGCATGAAGGATCGATGAGCAGATTAATGGATTGAAGCCATGTACATGTCACTGACCCCAATCATAGTACCTAATGGCCTGCATCATGACTTTTATTTTTCCCTGGAGATGAGTTTTCAAATTATTAGATGTCAGAGATGTAAGAGGCTGGGTCACCCTGTCCAACTTCATGATACTGCAAAGGAGGAAAATGAAGCCACATTGGACAACTACCTTGCCCAAGGCCACCATCTTTATTCAGCTCTGTAGCCATGGACCATCACTTTGTAAATGTGCAAAGGTGACAATGGTCCTGAGATTGACAAGTTGGGAGAAAACAATGCCTGGTGTCTGGAACATGAAATAGGGCTAATAATGCACTGGCTAATTGGAAAGTAAATCCATTCTCATTCTGGCCACCAATGGGAAGTGTATACTTTACTACGACTAACTTATCCTGCTGTTATTGTCAGGAAGTGCATGATGTGCCTGGGTGTCCATTCTAGGAACAGATGGTATTGAAAGCCCATTCATTTCTGATTTTTGATTCATTGACTCCTGGATCCAGTAAACCCTCACTGACGGTACGCTTTTTTCCGACATCAACTTTGAAATCTTATCAGCACTACCCCGTCTGACAAGATATTTAGAAACTCTTGGCTCTTTATCCACAGAGATGGAGGTTGCATCCAGCGGCCTCTACTGCTTTCTGCTCCTTGCAATATTTTTGAGAATGCAGCTTCCTCTTTTAAAAAATGATCTATATTCTCACAGATAAATGCAATCATAATGCCAATGCACTTTTGCAAAGGGCTATCTGGAGCAAAGATATCTCCATATAAACCAAGAAGGAAAACCCCTTTTGTATGATTTTTTTCTAGGCCTTGTCATGGCGCAGGGTTACAGCTTAGTTCCCATGACCCTGAAACTACAAGGGCCATTTACAAAAGTATGGATTTAGGATGATGCCTTTAGGGACTCCTTTCTCTATAGGCTTTTAAAGAATATTTCCATACAAATGAATTTATCACTTTTTTTTTTTGGCAGTACTGGGGATCGAACTCAGGACCCTGCGCTTGCTAGGCAGACGTTTATTCCACTGAGCTATATCCCCAGCCCCTTTCCATACAAATGAAATCAATCTGTTGATGTTTTTAAAATTAAGACTATGTCTGTTTTGAAGATCAAGCAAATGTATAAATAATAATCATTTGTATCCCCAAAGTCTAACTGAGCAGGCCCGGGAAGTAAGCTGGAAGAGCGGGTTCCACTGTCCCCATCGCTGCCTGGCTGTGTGACTTTGGGAAGGTAGGGCCACTCTCGAAGACTCAGTGTACTTATTTGTACAATGGAAACAATGGTTCTTACCTGCAGAGTTTATACTGTGAGAAGAACCAGCCTAGAGTATACGGTTTGATTTCAACCCGGGACTGAAGCTTGTAGAAACTGGACTGACTTCAAATGAATGAAACTTGGACAAGTATAACACCTAGCAGATGACCGTGTGCTGGACCCCTGTTCCCACATTTGGGTTCTGGGAAGTGTGGTTGAGAAGATTTCTCAGAATCTTTCAGATTATTATAACTATATGCAAATTATTTTATAAAGCTTATGTGTGTATACATCAATTATATACAGACATAATTCATACACATTACTTTTTATTTTAAAGATAAAAATCAATAACAAAATAACAGCAATGGAGACAAAAACAAAAGAACACAAAAACAATGAAAAATGATACAGGATTTCTAACCATGATGGTAGGGATTAATAGTGGTCGTTATATTAACAATATGCACTATAGCAACCATTGTTGAATTCCTACCATCTTGTTTAATGAAGCTCTGTATCGTTTCCAGTGGTTTTTTTTTATTATTTGTTAGTGTCTTTAATTGTTTGCATTCTTACATCTGGCAATCTGAGCAACTTCATTGAAGATATACACATTACTTACTTTCATCCTTACTGTGCTCTGAATTACAATATATCATCTCTGTTTACAGAGGAAAGAGCTGGGGCTACGAGAGAATGAACAATAATTCAATGTCCCAGGCTCAAAAACATAGTTACTGGGGTGTGAAACTCACCTGGGGATCATCAAGATATTGCAGCAACCCATCTTATAACACTGACATCTCAGGGACAGCCGCGTGGAGGATGGGATACTGGGCACTTCTAAAGTACCCTGTGTCCTGTGCCACCTCCTCAATGAGTCCAAGTCATAAACCAAGCCTTTTGGAATCTAGACAAACACAGACAAAAATAAATAAATAACCCTCAATCATTTCCTTCTTATTCATTTAGACCAATAATTAACTACGAATTGGCTACAGGCCCTCCTGGGGTGGAGACGACCACTCGATTTTGTACTGCTCCACATTCCTGCCCCCTGGACACATGCAAGGCTCTGTGCCTGCTGCCTGGATTTGAGGTGGCCTTGTACTTTATCCATCTCTTTTTTTGCGTTAGCCCTCTTGACTTTGCAGTCTTTGGGCTGACTTTAAGCCTACTTTATTTTTAATTTACTGGAATCTTACAGCCAAAGAGTTTAAGAAATATATATTTGGATGATTCCTTGTTAAAGTAGGAGAAGTCAGTGCCTCATAAGGTGCATGAGGTGATTGGATGGCAGAGAAGTTCCTTCCTTCCCTGAATATGAGGTTCTTCCTGCCTCAATCACCTCTCCTGGTAAGGCTGCCCTTCCCTTACTCTTATGAAGCACTACTGCAAGGCCTATGCTCTGCAGATGGCACACAGCAAGGAGCATGTTTGGCCCACAGCATTATTTGATTGGTGGGTTTTGCATTCTATCAGGTGCATAATAAGCTACCAGGCTAGTCATTCTTCAACTTATTTACAAGAATTCCTTTTTTATTCCTTTTGTGTTTTTGAGACAGGGTCTTACTATGCAGTTCAAGCTTGCCGTGAACTCACTTTGTAGCCCAGGCTGGTCTCAAACTTGCAACGATCCTCCGGCCTCAGCCTCCCAAGTACTGGGATTACAGGTGCGCACCACCATGGTTCTAGATGTATACTGAAAGTTCTCCAGCCAAATTCCATTGAACAAAGTCAACATAGTGAGAGATGTTCCCAGAAGCAGAGGAAGACCCTGGAGAAATGGAAGGAAAAAGGGAATGAAGTGAGAGGGAAAATGTGTTGGTTAGTATCTTATTAATTTCACTCCATTGAGCACCCACGGAGGGCTGTGCCATGTTCCATCAAGACAAATTTGGTTCTGAGACATCTGTCACTTTTAGAAAGAGTAAAAAGATATTTTTATTCTTACTAAGCATGGGATTTCTCCAATGCTGCATAGATGCAGTATCAAAAGAGAGAGGTATGGGATAAAGCCTATCGGTAGGTCTTTCAGTCCATGGGCACTGGAAAGGAAATCATGCTGTGAAGGAGAAGAAGAAAAAGAATGTTTATTAAGCACCTACTTTTCTGGTCTGGACGGTCCAGATAGCAAACTCACAAGATGTAGTGTCCTTACTTTCTGTTATACAATTTAAACGTTTATTTAACCTTCCAGTGCACAATAAAATCTTTACAAGGATCGCATGAAGCGAGGCAAAAAAAGCCACTAGAGCACTTCCTAGCAGCGTTAGTCAGTTTTATCTCTGCTAATGGTGAGGCTTATTGTAATGTGTGTGGGGGCACTTATGGCTGCCTTAGTGACTGGGGGTGCTATGCTAACATTTAGAATTTAGCTTCCAGAAACATTTACTATCTGACAGTGTATGCAACAGATTTTTTTTTATTTTAAAGACAAAAGAATGGAGACATATGACAAAATTATACAGTATATAGAAGGGAATTAGCACTGGATGTTGTATTACATAATGTTATCCTCACATTAGTTAACACAAAAACATTAAAGAGAAGATAGTAGGGAATTTGCACTGAATGCTGTATAATATAAAGTTATCTTCACTTCTGTTAATACAAAAACGATTGAGGAAATACAGAATTATAGAAAACATAGAAGGGAATTAGCTCTGGATGCTGTCCAACATAATGTTACCTTCACCTTTGTTACTCAGTTACACA
>PVLD010025874.1:0-23066 GCA_004027595.1 Dinomys branickii | reverse complement strand
TCGGCCTTTTGGCTAAGATCAAGTGTAGTATCTGTTCTTATCAGTTTAATATCTGATACGTCCTCTATCCGAGGACAATATATTAAATGGATTTTTGGAGCTGGGAGATGGAATAGGAGCTTGCTCCGTCCACTCCACGCATCGACCTGGTATTGCAGTACCTCCAGGAACGGTGCACCCCCCTCGGGGAAACAAAAAAAAAAAAAAATATTTTAGTTCCAGTGAGTGATGTGGTCATCAGAGTGCAAGGCTTAAGTTCTAAAACCCCTCTGGGGAAGTTGAGGTAACCCAGGATGAATCGCACAGGGCAGCTCTTGAGTTCTGTGAGTCAACAGAACTGCCTCCTCGCTCTGTCACTATCCACTGCAACTCTCTATCCCCCATTCTCTAGATTAGGAAGTACTTGAGAGCAGGGACCATGTCTTTCCTGTCTTCAGAGCGTCCAAGAGTGCTTAGCCTAGAAGAGAGAGCAGTAAGTGATGAATAAACAGAAGAATGCCCCCTCCATTGCTGACAGACATACAGACATACCGTCCCAGGCAGTATGTTATGCCAAGTACTGAGGCACAGGAGTCCTTAAAGACTTCATAATCTATTTGGGCAGACAGTCCACATGCATATAAAAATAAACAATACAAAAGCACTTGCTGAGCACTTGCTGCTAACCTAATGCATGAAGAATGGATCGCTAGTGGAGTTCAGGAGCAGTTAACCAAGGTTCCTTTTAAAGCAACCCAGAGGAGTATGGGTAGGCAAGGGTAGTCATCCAAAAGATGAACTGGAAATCAACCTAAAGTACTGCAGATCCCACAAGAGCCGGGAAAGAGCTTCTCTGTGCAGAATTGTTCTCACAGCTGTCTGACCAAGAAATAAAATGAATTTGCTCCTTAGGAAGGGAAAAAAAGGCCCAATAAGACCCTGAGAGCTGCAAATGGCGCCATCTAGCGGAACGTTTTCTAACATCAGAAAGATCATTTTAAAAGAAAGCAGTCTAGTTGAAAGGATTTCTGGGCCAACAGGATGAAGATTAAAAAAGAGGAAGGGAGGGAGGGAGGAAGGAAGGCTAGAAAGAGAGAGAAAAAAAAAGAAAGAAAAAAGAAAAGAAAGATAGAAAAAGAAAAGAAAGGAAGGAAAGAAAAAAGGGACAGAGAAGAGAAAGAAAAAGAAAACTGGTGTAAAGCACAATATCTTCTTTTGAAAGGGATAACCCCATTAAAATCTACCAAAAAGACATCTAGATCAAATAGCACCTCAATGACATCTTCACTGTGCTCTAAAATGCAGCCATGAGATGCTCTGAGTTGATTCATGTTCATTTGTGCCTATAGCATGGCAAGTAAGTGTGGAGGCCGCCAAAGTCCCACCAGCTGGACAGTCCCAGGGCTGGCTAGATAAGAGCTATTTTTAAAATCATACTTGTGGCTAGACTAGGATTTTTTAAGTTTGTTATTAGCATCTATTAATTGTGCATATTAATGAGTTTTCAGTGTGATAATTCCACCCATATATATAATATACAGATCAAATGAAATTTCCCTTCTTGCCCCCCAACCTTTCCCAATGATAGTAATCAATATCCTACTTTCAAGTCAATGACTTTTAGTTTCAATATATGAGAGGGCAGGCATTTTTTGTCACTTATTTCATTTGTTCCTGGCTTATGTCACTTAATGTCCACCAGTTTCATCTGTTTTGCTGCAGATGACAAGATTTCATTCTTCTTTAAGGCTGAATAACTCCATTTGTGTGTGTGTGTGTGTGTGTGTGTGTGTGTGTGTGTTCCATTGTCTTTATACATATATATGCTGAGAGCTACTTTCTTCTGGATAGCTTAGTGCTAAGAAAACAAGTGCACACTGTTGCTCAAAATCCAGATGGAAACATGTATTAATTCCATGTAAGTCAATGTTACTGGAAATGGATATTCCTGAAGTAAATTAATTTCAAGCATGATATACCTTGGAAATCATGACACAATATATAGTCAACATCATTAATTGCTCAGTGTGTGATAAATTAACACAGCACATGTTGATGGAAAACACAAAATGCCTATTCTGTCTTCTCAACAATTGAAATGGTCTTGATATAACCTTTCAGTTAGCTGATGTCCTTGTAAATGTTTCCATCTGCCATTTCCGCTTGAACCAAGACATGAAAAAGCTAGTAGCCTTTCCATTTCAGGTGAATATAAAATGTCCCTCCTGGCAACAAAAGCAGACATGGAAAAATCTCTCTTGTTTTATTTTCCTTTCCAATTGTTTAGGCCTACCTACCAAAATCCATTTGAGGCACAAAATTTCCATGAGACCCATCTGTGAACAAGATGAAATGGGGCTTGGAATAAGAGATGGAGAGTGGGGAGGAAGCTGTTTGTCTGTTTGTTCAGTGAGTTTAGGCTCCGATAAGGCTCAGTGCAGAACTGCTAGCCATCCTGCCTCTATTTAATTATATTTTTTGAGACAGAATCTTGCTGTGTAGCCTAGTTTGATCCTGAACTCCTGGGCTCACATGATCCTCCTGCCCCAACCTCTTGGGGGCTGGAACTATAAGACTATGTGTGTGCTGCTATGCCTAGCTTTCTCTATTTAAAATTTTGGTAGTTTTCTCATTGTTGATTTTTTGCACTAATTGTAACTTCTAAAGTACTGTGTTAAAATATTATTCATCTTGATTGTTGAGGGTGTTTTTAATATTCTTTTAAATGCTGCAAGCTAAATCAAGTGCCTCATCCAATCCAGGACCCAATGTAGAAGTTGTATACATGTCATGCTCAAACTATAGGTTGATGTTCAAATTAAAAATTTGATTAGTTAAAAACACATTGCTATTAATTCCCCTCCCCTAGCTTTGCAGATACTTAACATTCATGCTGCTTTCTGAAGGAGTTCTGTGATTCCTCTTTTGTGAAGGTCATTACTAGCTACGATAAAACACACAATTAGTGCAGCTGCCGAGTGCCGCCCAGTGGGAAGGCCAGCTCCTGAAACACTGCACTGTGTCCTCCTGCACTTTATTCACCAGAGCCAGAACCATGTAACTTTTGGCTCTTTCTTGAAGGTAAAGTGAGAATTTTGAATCCATATAGGACAGCAAGGGCAGCTACCACAGTGCAACTAGAGCAGGCCCTCCAGACCTGCTCCAGAGTGGCAGAATGGTGGCATATGTGTGTCCAGAACAAGGGAATCTATTTTGAGGGATTAAGAGGTAATATATCTTTGACTGCAATGATTTTTTTAAATTTATTGACTGTATTCTTCAGTCATACATTGTACAAATGGGGAATTGTCACTCCTTTAGAGAAGGACTGATGGGTGGGGGGTTATCCATTCTTTACAGTTTAAAAGTGTGTATTATTTCTGCCTGTAGAACTTGCAAATACAAACTTGAGCTGAGAAGCCATGGACTGTCCAAATGGAAGCCATAAAAGCTTCCACAGGCTCCTCAAAAATACATGATATCAAAAAAATTAAACAAAAGAGAATGATATGGAAAAATATACTTTTCAGGTTCAGTATTTGGCTTAATCAAAAGCCCAGACTGCGAAGTGGGGATGTGCACTCAGGCAGTGCACGTTCCTGGGTTCAATCCCCAGCACCATGGGGCGGGGTGGGGTGGGGAGCAAACCAAGCAAAGACTAAAGATACCTAAAAAGCAGGAATTATTTCTTAAAAACAAAGCCTATAGGGAAGCCAGTCTGTGAAAGAGTTAGGGACTGAATAGAAGAGGGGTGTTGTGGAAATCACCCCTGCTTTCCTCAGGCCATTTTCTTAATCTCTGCTCTGGTACAGTTGCCTGCATCCTACAGGGGTCACCCCTAAAAGGTCTCTGGATTGAGCCAGGTTATGCAACCCAAAGGTAGCAAAGGCAGACTTAGAACTTAAGTTTCCTCACAGTTTCTTTTCCTGATGCTCATTCCTTTAAACTGAACTTAGTCATAGGGGAAGTTTTATTTGGTCTCCATCTCTGCACAATGGGGACTGTCAGCGAGTGATTACCTGGTGTGAATGAGGCCCTGGGCTCAATCCCTAGCTCTGGAAAGAAAAAAACTATACTCATCTTTGTGTGTGTGTGTGTCTGTGTGTGTGGTGCTGGGGATTGAACACAGAGCCTTCACACTGAGCTACATCCCCAGCCTTTTTCCTTTTTTATTTTGAGACACTAAATTGCCCAAGTTGGGCAGCCTCTCAGAACACTGGGGTGCCGAGGATGCAACGCCACTCCATGTCCTCATCTTTTTAGAAAGGAGCAATATTCATTTAATCATTTATGTGTTCCTAACAATTCCATAACCTACCGGTATAGGGCACCCATTGCTCTGACTGGAGGATTCACATTTCCAACCAGACCGAAGCTCCAGCTGAAAGAGGTCTGACACCTGGCTGTGTATTGGGATCACAGAGGAAGCTTTGAAATGATACTGGAGGCTGAAGTCTCACCCCAGATGTTTGGATTTAATTGGTCTCAGGTGCGGTTTGATAGTTAGTATTTCCTATGCCCCCAGCTATTCCAGTGTGCAGACAAAATTAAGAACAACCAAGTCACAACAACAACAAAAAAACTAATGAAACACACAGGCCTTGCCAGTCAGTGGATAATGCAGTTGTGATGACCAACTCCACCCAAGAAGGAAGCCCAGTGTGAGAGGCAATGATCCCAGAAGAGGCGTCACCTGAACTAAGATAGCTCCCAATCCCTACTCACAGCCCTGCAGCCCAGACATTTAAAAGTTTCTCTTCCCCTCATTTACACAAGAAGTCCCCCACCCTCCGCTCACTCACCTCACCTCACCAGAGGCAACTGGATTAACTAGAGTCTCTGACAGACTTCCAGAAACTTAAGTGCATATATAATGGACCGAAGTATTTCTCTTTCAACTGGGTAAGCTGGGCATACAGCATGCATGAGGCCTCAGATTTGCTCCCATCACCCCAAATACATTCTTTTAATTACACAAATTATTGTGGACTACACCCCTTAGCCTGTGGCTCGCTCCCACTCCTTCACGTACTCTTCTGTAACCCTGCCAATGTCCTGTTGCAGATACCCACAGCTTCTTACCCAGTCTATGGTTAATGGATACTTGTTCCCAGTATTGTGGTAACTTAATAAATATTTATATATTTATTCCTTTGCTTTTCCTATGCATTTTTTTCATTTGCTAAATATGCTTTAAAAATTTTTTTTGTTTGGGTTTTGAGACAAAGTCTTGCTATATAGTTTAGGCTGGCCCTGAACTCACCCTGTTGCCCAAGCTAGCCTTGAACTCATGGCAGTCCTCCTGCCTCAGCCTCCCAAGTGCTGGGATTGCAGTGTGTGCCACCCTGCCTAGCAATTCCTGATCTTTTTTCATTATGAATGGTACTACAACCAAGAGTCCTTATCTATAAATCTCCGTGTACCTCCATGTCCCTGAAATAAATACCACACAATAGACTTACTAGGTCAAAGGACCTATCCATTTAAGTCTTTTTATGTTTTTGAGATAAAGTCCAGGCCAGCCTTGAACTTGCTGTGTACCCTAAGCTGGCCTTGAACTCACAACCCTCCTGCCTCAGTCTCCCATATGCTGGGGTTACAGGTGTGCACTACCATCCCCAGTATTTTTAAGTCTTTTGATAAATAGTGATAAATTGTTCATAAACTTGGTAGAGTTTATACCCACTAGCAATGCATAAAAAATCCCATTCATCCATCTTTGCTAAACCACAAATACTGATTTAAAAATTATGGGTTGGTTTGGGGGTCAAAATAGTTTATTTTTTTTCTAATTATAATCTTTACTTTCTGTTTATCATTATAAACTCCTCTGAAGTTTTATTAACCAGAGATTTTTATAAACTGGTACATATGTTTCCAAATCTCTACTTAACCACTATTTCAAGTGAATAAATAAACTATATATTGAAAGCTGATTTTAAAACTTTGAAAGTACCCTTATTTTAGAAAGTTCTCAGGAAACCCACAAGTCAGTGAAAGTCTGCTTGATAGTATATCCCGAATATTCCAGTTTTTCTTTTAACAGAACTCCAATAGACGTCACAGTTTACATCGTTAGTTTGTTCTGTGTGTGATCCTAACACTTTGTTGTGCAAACACTAAGCATCCTTTAACTGCATCTAGGGTATAGCTTTCCCAAAGCAAACACAAATTCCACTTTATAAATCTTCCTTTTCATTCATGGGAATGCAAGGAAAGACTCAATTCATTCAGCTTTAAGATTAGACCTCAGCAGTAACATTTTGCAGGGGTCAAGAGGGAGGACATTACCAATTACTTGGGGAGGGGGTTTGCAGAACAGGGTGTGGTGGCTCATGTCTGTAATCCCAGCACTCCAGAGGCTGAGACAAAAAGATTTCGAGTTCAAGGCCAACCTAACTAGCTACACAGGGAGTTCCAAACCAGCCTGCACTGCACAGTAAGACCCTGTTCAAAACAAAAAAAAAAGGGCCCTCCTGGAAGATACAGAGTCCTACTTAATATCTTCCTTGTCCTGGGTGGACTATGTGCTGCACTTTTGCTACCTCCTTGTATGGAAAATTCCCTAGATGTAGTACATCTGAATTGCCTTTAAAAGTAAGATCCAGATTAAGTAAAGGTAAAACAGTTCCCCAGGAATCCTTTCAGACCACTCCTGTTTAAATCTAAAGTCATCACACACCATTTCTCCTGTACTCCATGTCCTGCCAAGCGATTAGTATTGGAAAGTGAGGAATCACCCAAATGCACCTAAGTTACATTAAGAATTTACCTGAAGTACACGCCTTGCAGACTTTGCAGGAGGGCCTGCCCGGAGAGTTATGAGGTATGTGGTAGAATGTCAGTGAGATAGATGGCAGATTGTTTAGGTGCCTGCTGTTAGCGCTCAAATGGCACCCAAGCCATGTCACTGTGCCAAAGGTATTTATTTCAGTGTACATCTTCCCACAGTGAAAGGTACACGGCTGCCAATTTCTCTAACTGCAATTCCAGGACTACAGATTCTAAACTTCTTCCAAGGCAGGAGTAGGAAAAGAGAAGTTATCTGAAGATTCCAGAATGATTCTCTTCTCCATGCCATGATTAATACTTCAATGCTACTTTGATCTAAGACTGTGGATGCGTTGGGGAGTTTATCCCCTGACTATATGGAAGGTAGAATATTGATAAAAAGGCAGGAAAAGAATGGGTCTCCTCAATATATAATATCAACTACTTTAATTTTTTCAGGACATATTCTTCAACTTAGCAATAGACATTTCTTGCAGAAGCAGCCATTACATCATTGAATAACTTGGCCTCAAACCCTTTGACCTAACTGTGGGAACTGTGCATGACACAGCAGACTGGTAGGCACAGCATTAGGATCATAGGAGGAAGGATGGCTACAGTGGAGGTAACTAATATGAATCTGCTCATTTTTTTTTTAAATAAAAGTACAAAAACATATTAACAAACAGACACCAAATAGCATAAAAAATAGTACAATCACAACTGATCTACAGACAAGGTGACATGATCTCAACAGTGAATCTGCTCATTGAGGCCTAGTGTGGTTTCTGTCCAATGCAGGTCAGTATCCCACAGCCTATAAAGGCTGCAGCCATAAGGCTGACAATCCAAGTAACCCCATCCATTGCCTAGTCTTTCATGCATGCATTCATCCAAATCCCAGTTTATAACAAGGCAGAACATGGACCGAGAGAGAGGCCTGTAGCTGAAGAGACTGAAGTTACCCTCTGCAAGGCTGGCTCCAAGGCAGTAAGGTTGGACCCTAGCTCCAGCTCCTAGAACAGGCCACATCCCTAGATTCAAAGAAGGTTAGCTGGACAGAATTCGGACAGGCCAATTGGATCTGGTGCTGCCTCAGAGGGAGCTGCGTGAGAGTGCCTTGAAGCTGGCCTTTAGAAAACAGGCTGCAGGGTGTGGATGGCTCATACCTGTAATCCCAGCACTTCGGAGGCTGAGGCAGTTCAAGGCCAGCCTGGGCTACATCGCAAGTTCAAGGACTGTCTGAATTACATAGCAAGATCTGGTCTCAAAAAACCGAAACGAAAACAAACCAAAAAAGCAGGAGCTGCAAAGTCCCGGGCTGGCATTGGAAGCTTGGGATGCCCATACTTGTTTGAACTGGGCATCTAACGGCCCTGTGTGTTATTTGGAGAAAGCTGGGAAAGGAGACTGCACTGACAAATCTTTTCTTGTTTGTGAAATTTCTTTCTTTCTTTCTTCCTTTCTTTCTTCCTTCCTTCCTTCCTACTGGGAATTGAACTCAGGACCTTGCACTTGGCAGGTTGGCACTCGTGCCGCCAAGCTATATCCCCAGCCCTCTTATCTTCCTTTAAGCAGGATCAACTTGATGATTTCCAGTTCTGGACTTACTTAAAATCAGTTCCCAAAAACTTCAAAGTTAATCATTCCTAACTTTTTTCTATTCCTCAAATAAAGATTTTTCTGGGAAAACCAAAATCCAAAACTAAACTAAACAAAAACAAACAAACTAAAACCCTGAAATGGATATATTGTTCCAAAACTTCACCAGTGAGTTTTTTTAAGCCATGAAATTTCTAAAGTATTAATAGTGATTCCAGGATTAGATAATATTCATTCCAGAAAAACATTCTAGGACCTCCATGTTTTGTTTTGTATAGTAATTGTTACTATGCAGTGGTTTCATTAAAATTTTCTTGTGAAAAAATGCAAGACTGAAAAGGGAAGAAAAAAAACCTGTTATGAGACTTGGGTACACGCTGTTGTAAAGAAAAGACAGGCAGGGGATAATCATCTCAAAGCTGCAGTATAATAGTTGAGACTGTCGCCAGAGTGGTACTGTGTTTCTTCTTCTATTTTATAATGTCTCATTATTAGAAAATAGCTCATGCTTATTATAGAAAATTTAGAAAGTACAAAAAATATAATGGAGGAAAGTAGAAGTACTCTGAAGCCCAGCAAAGTAAATACTTTGCTATACACCACTTGCCTACTTTTTTTCACCTGCTTATTTTCTATGCAAACTAAATATGTTTTTCTTTTTTTTTTTCTGTTGGTGGTATTGAGGATTGAACCTGGGTGCTCTACCACTAAGTGACATCCTTACCCCTTTTATTTTAATTTGTTTTAAATTTTGAGACAGGGTCTCACTAAGTTACTCAGGGTGACCTCAAACTTGCAATCTTTCTATCTCAGTACCTGGGATTATAGGTGTATAACACTACACCAGCTGGATTAAAAAAAAAAAGTAGCCAGGATTAAGTAACAAAACATTTTGAATTACTGTTCTTGTTATGCAGTAATGTTTTTTCTTACACTTACATATTTTATAATAACGTTATTGCCTCATATAAACATTTAATAATTTTTGTTCAGCTTTCTTTTATTGATGCTCATTTAAGTATAGGTTTTTATCTCACTATTATATATAACACCATCATGAAGATCCTTACCCTCCATCTCTGAATTGATAGCTCAACTAGAGATGTGACAAGCTGGGATAAAGGATTCAAATCCCTACATAGCATATTTTTATGGGCATGGTTCAAAACTGGAAATTTACCAAACATGGAGAACAGAGAGTTTATGTCTTCATCTAAACAAACTCCCTAGTTCTTAACACATGTCAGATCTCCCTCTCTTATCTGATGTCCCCTTTCTCCCCAGGTGTTTGCTGGGGAAGAAATGCTACCGGTTAACACAGGCCAAGCAGAGCGGTAGAAGCTGATACCTGGACCTGGGGCCACCAGAGACACGGGGTCTCTGGTGGAAGGGCAGAGCTGTGGGTCAGACTCACCCTTCACAGGGACTGGACTGTGGGGAAACAGAACCCCAAAGGGGGCAGTGCTGTCTGGCCAATGAAGGAGCCAGCTGTGTGGAGTCCAGGAGTGCCACTGAAGTTGGCAGTTACTTTAGATCAGTCTGTAGGGTTGGCCAAGGCCACAACGCAGAAGTAGTGATCCCCTCTGCAAGGACAAGTGGCAAGGGTCAGAAAGGAAGCCGGAAAACAAGCTTAGCTGGAGCCGTGCTCACAGGAAAAGTTACAATGGAGGGGGCTCGCATACATGAATAAATGGACTGGAGAGCACAAATTCTATTTAGTGGAAGGTGTATCAATTACCTGTGGGCGGGGTTATGCCGCCCATAAATTAAAATAATGATTTCACACAAAATGTTACCTCTGCCCCATGCCACACCTCCGTATCCTGTAAACAGGAAGGCTCAGTCTACAGGTCCTCACTGTGCTCTGGAATCCCAGGCTAATGATCTGCAGCTCTATGGTACGGCCATGGGGAAAGAGGCGGCAGGCCTCAACCTCAGCACTCATGCTTCCTGCCTGGTGGGATGCTTTTACTTCTGCTCACGTTTTATCTGCCAAAGCAACTCACTGGCCATGCCTCACTTCGGGGGGCGTGTGCCCAGCAAGAGGGGAGGACTGGAAGCCTCCAGGAGCACTGGCAGTGCTTGCCAGATAATGACCAATGCTCAGTTCTGGGGAAGAGACCCAGACTTCTCTGGAAACCTTGGTGGGACTTAGGTCTTGGCAGACTGGGAGGCCACTTCCAAATGAGATCTTGTAAAGGTGTGCCAGGCCTGGGTTGGGGCTGACTGGGAGGGACAGTGTAGTTAGGGACACTGCAACACAGCTGCTCTGTGAGCTCATGGCACATAGATATATCCAGCCTGTCAGACCATCTTACCTGTGCCTCAGAGTTACCCTTGAAGATAATTGCTTGCAACCCAATACCCTCCATTCAGGGCTATCATAATTTAGCTCTTCTGAGGAGGAAAGTGCAACATATGTCTGTGCATTCAAATGTACAGCAGGAGGGGGCTGGGGATATAGCTCAGTGGAATAAGCGCCTGCCTAGCAAGTGCAGGGTCCTGAGTTCGATCCCCAGTACCACCAAAAAAAAAAAAAAACAAATGTACAGCAGGAAATGTCAAACAACTTAATGATATCATGAGGCATTCATGTCTCAGACCCATGTGGGGAATTTAAGTAAAGCAAGCTAAACACTGGCCTGTCATCTTTTCCTCGTAAGGATGGCAAAATGACAGGATGTTAGTTTCTGGAGGAGCTTCCTAGATTTTACACAGTCCCCCATGTCATGTAGACCACCTGCCATACTCTGGGACCGTGCAAGGGACAGCACCTGACCTTCAGTGGTTATGACCTCCCGCCAGCCAACAGCAGAACATGAGTGGCCAGTTACCAACACACTGGTTTCTGACACAGTCAAAATTCTGAACAGTCTTTTGGGGCCTCAAAAATGGTAGTTGCACATTCAGGTTAACTAGAAAGTAGCTTGTCGCTTTCCCCCATGATAATCTTTTCTAAATGAAGAGATCAGGGCTGGGGATATAGCTCAGTGGAATAAGCGCCTGCCTAGCAAGCGCAGGGTCCTGAGTTCGATCCCCAGTACCACAAAAAAAAAAAAAGAAAAAAGAAGAGATCTGTCACTTCAATGTAGCTCATCCAACCTAGAGGGAGGAGACAATCAAGCATATACTGTGGAAAGCATTCGTTTTACTAAGACAACCTGCAAATGTCACATCAGTATACACAGAAAGTATAAACCATAAACATTCTCCACGATGTCTGGCACCGTTAATGAGCAGTAGGCACTGCATGAGACACACTTCTGAACTGATGTGCACGGGCTTCACAGACAACATTGTACTTACTGTATTTCTTGTACAGAGTCAGGTGAACTGTTTGACCATAGAAAAATATGCTTCAATTCCTGTCCAAAAGGTGATCATTTTAATAACCATGAATGGTAAGATAAAGATATTTTAAAATTTATTCATTCATTTATTAATATTTAAAATTTAGATTCTTTGCAATGTTCTATTCCATTTGCCAAAGCAAAAAAAAATTTCAACTACAAGAACCATAATAAATTCTCTCTTTTCAAAGATGTGTAGATTAGAAATAAAGTATCTGATATTTAGAGAAAATCTAAAATAAAACTATATTACTGGGAAAACTTTTATAGTTAGTTTCTTACTAACTTTGAATGTCATTGAAAGAGAAATAAAATGCCACAGAGAAAGTCTTCTAGCAACTCAATTAATTTGACCAAAAGTAGAAACCATATAATTGACTTTGCTTATGATTAAATCTTCATGACACAAATATCGTTCATACTAGAAAAATAAAACCCTTTCATAATAAGAAGACTCAAGCTGTGATTCAAAATGATGATATGGCCATCCCACAATAACTGGCAAAACTGGAGACAGTACATGCTATAGGTCCTTCTGGCCTCTGCCAAGTTCAGTGAGAATGTAATTGTGGTTAGGAGGCTGAATAAGTCAAAAAGGCAGAAACCATCATTTTCCATGGCTTTGTACTTTATTTATTTTTTATTTTTTGGCAGTACTGGGGATCGAACTCAGGACCCTGCGCTTGCTAGGCAGGCGCTTATTCCACTGAGCTATATCCCCAGCCCCTGGCTTTGTACTTTAAAAGCTTGTTGGGAAAGATAAGTGTTAATACATGAGAGCCAGGCATGGTGGCACATCCCCGCAAACCCAGCTATTTTGTAGGCTAATGGAAGAGGATTCCAAGTTCAAGCCAGTATCTCACTAAATTTAAATTTGGTAAATTTTAAATTTAAATTCATCAAATTTTTTACTAAGTAAAAACTAAAAAATGCTCTACATAGAAGACCCCCAAAACTCCACCAAAAGACTCCTAGAACCAATCAACAAATTCAATAGCATAGCTGCATACAAAATCAGCACTCAGAAATCAATAGCATTCCTATACACAAACAACAAACATAGTGAAAGGGAAACTGTACCTTTCACAATAACATCAAAAAATTGAAATACTTAGGGATTAATCTAACAAAAGAAGTAAAAGATCTACACAGTGAAAATTGTAGTAGTCTGAAAAAAGAGATTGAAGAGGATTTGAAAAGCTGGAAAGATATTCCTTGCTCATGGATAGGAAGAACCAACATCGTGAAAATGGCCATACTTCCAAAATTGTTGTACAGATTCAATGCAATTCCGATGAAAATACCATTGGTATACTCACAGACCTAAAGAAAAAATTCCTAAACTTCATCTGGAACCAGAAGAGACCCAGAATAGCAAAAGCAATCCTGGGAAACAAAGGCAAGGCAGGAAGTATCACAATCCCCAATTTGAAATTATACTACAAAGCTACTGTGATAAAATCAGCACAGTACTGGCAAAAAAACAGACCTAAAAATCAATAAAACAGACTAGAAGCTGCAGACACAACCACAAAGACACTCAGCCACCTTATCTTTGACAAAGGGGCCAAACACGTTCACTGGAAGAAAGATAGCCTCTGTAATAAATGGTGCTGGAAAAACTGGCTTTGCGCATACAGAAGACTAAAACTAGACCCAAGCCTATCATCATGACCAAAATAAAGTCAAAATGGCTTAAAGATCTAAATGTTAAAACAGAAACACTAGATATATTGGAAGAGAAAGTAGGTGGAAGTCTTGAAGACATAGGGGAAGACAGAGAATTCATGAACAAAAACCAAACTGCATGGGAAATACTTCAAAGAATCAACATCTGGAATCTCATCTTATTGAAAAGTTTTTGCACATCAAAAGAAATCACCAATAGGATGAAAAGAAAACCCACGAACTGAGAAGAAACTTTAGCCAACTGTCCCTCATACGGAGGACTACTATCTAAAACATATAAAGAAATTTTAAAAATCAGGCCCCCAAAATTCAAAGACCCAATCTGAAAATGGGCATCTGAGATGAATATACACTTCTCACACGAAGAAATACAAATGGCAAATAAATACATGAAAAAATGTTGAACATAATTAGTTATTCGACAAATACAAATTAAAACCACACTGAGATTCCATCACACCCCAGAAAGAATGGCTGTCATCAAGACATCAACCCAAAACAAATGCTGGAGGGGGTGTGGGGAAAAAGGAACTCTTCTCCACTGGCGGTGGGAGTGTAGAGTGGTGCAGCGACTGTGGAAATCAGTTTGGAGATTCCTCAGTAAACTAGAATTAGAGATCCCATTCAACCGAGCTATTTCCCTCCTGGGTATTTCCCCAGAACTGAAAACATCACACCACAGAAATATATGTGCACCCATGTTTGTAGCAGTGCAATTTGTAATAGCTAAATCTTGGAAACAACCCAAATGTCCATCAACTGAGGAATGGATAAAAATAATATGGTATTTTTATACAATGAGGTATTACTCAGCTATAAAGAAAGATAAACTAGAGGCCTTTATAGGTAGATGGATGCAACTAGAGACCATACTCATAAGTTAAATAAATCAGATTCATTTGTGTAAACATATTTCCTCCCTACTATAAGAACCTGAAAGAGTAAATAAAATCTGAAAGGTACAGTAGATTTTGCGAAAGGGAAAAGAAATTGCTCAGATAGGAAGGAGCAACTGGGATGAAGGAGCAGAGAGTAAAAAGAAGGAAGAGGAAAAATGCACATGTATACACAGGATAGCTAGGATAACTGTACTACTAATTTGTGTCAATTTATTGAAAAGCATTGTTTTTTTCTTCTTTTTTTATTTTAAAGACAAAAGAATGGAGACATATGAACCAGAATAAGCCATAAACAATATCGAAAATACAAAATTATACAGAACATAGTAGGGAATTAGCACTGGATGCTGTATTACATAATGTTGTCTTCACATTAGTTAACACATAAACATTAAAGGAAATACCAAATTATAGAGAAGATAGCAGGGAATCAGCACTGGATGCTGCATAATATAAAGTTATCTTCACTTCTGTTAATACAAAAACCATTGAGGAAATACAAATTATAGAGAACATAGAAGAGAATTAGCTCTGGATGCTGTCCTACATAATGTTACCTTCACATGTTACTCAGTTACACAGATGATAGCCCATTTGATCATTCAATTTTCTCCTCCCTCATCTCCGTTGCCCTACCACTCAATCAGTCATCTTCCCTGTGATAATAACTGTACTCCTGGGTTTATCTATACCCCTGGACTCTCGCCTTGGGAAGAAACATAGCTGCCTCAGACTATACTATAGCATACATGGGTGTATACAAACTGCCATGGTCGGAGGTGGAAAGGCACCTATGCTCACAGCGGACCGCCCGGCTCCACCCCATGGCTGTGCTAGGGGTGGGGGCGGGTCCAGTCTGTGAGGCACCCTCAGCGGGGCCCACAGTGGAGCAGCCATGGGGCCCTCATCGGAGCAGCCGTGGGATCCACAGTGGAGCAGCCGCGGGGCATGCGCCCCCATCGGGGTGCCCTCGGTGACCCATTCGGCTCTGTCCCGCTGCCTCGATGCCAGAGGCCCTTTCTTCTCCTCCTCCCTCCTCCTAATCTCCAGTATTACCGTTCCCCATCCCTTGCAGCTGGGCACTGGACGAACTTACAATGCTTGGTATAAGGGCTTGAAATCTCCCTGGCCCGTTCTCACTGTGTTAGTTCAGGGTATGAACTGAGTTTAAAGATTAGTTCTAGAATAGAGTTCGAGGATTTTCTCGGTTCTGCTGTATAGAGTATGTTGTTGTTTTTCACACTCCCGGTCTGCTGCTTTTCATCTAATTTGTTGCTATGGGTTCATGCAAGGCTCATATGTGCAAGCTGTAAGGAGACCCTCTTGGTGCTCACATTAATAGTTTGGGGTGAGTCCTGAAGACCATGGATTCGTCCCATTGTTGCCAGAAACAGGCGGTGCTTGCTCAAGCCGCCGAGACCCAAGGTGCTCCCAGAGAGAGTTCAGGGTGGGAGCTGAGTTCTGGCAACCCAGCTCATGCTTCCTGCCTGATGTTGGAGTGAGAAGGGCATGGAGCCACGCAATCCACCTCCATCTGCATCTCCCTCCCGTTGCAGGGCTGGAGCCCCCGTCCACTCCTCGGCCAGATCCCCAGGAGCTGCCATGGCTCACGGCTGAGGTTCCCCGCTGCTCTCCGCAGATAGCCGTTCACCCAGCAGAGAGGCAGGGGGCCACCGCCTCGAGGCAGGTGCAGAGCCAGGCATGGTGGGCTGTGTACTAGATGCATTGATTCTCTCCAGGCACTGATTAGGAAGGTTGCCACAGGGTGGGGACTCTGCCCCAGTGGCTGTTGCAACCTCTCATTCTCACGCTGGGTTCGACAACTTCTCCCGACCGCCATTGTCTCCTTTCCTGGCTGCGCCTTCCTCTCTCCAGCCCTGGACCAGCTCTCAGAACTCCGCTCTCCCCTGGCCGAGTCGGGAGGCTTCTGTGAGCGTGGGCCTCCAAAGCTGAAGCTGCGAGTGCTAAAATGATGGCGCAGGCCATGGGTGTGCTTGGAGCGGTGACTTCCTCCTTCCCCTCTCCCTCCGACTGCGCCATGGTGGATCTCCGATCCTTTCCTCCAGCAGAGGTTTTGCTTAATCTTTCCGAGGGCTTCAATTCCCATTTCAGATCCTTCCTGAGTTCAGGATACCCACCTCTTTCCCTTCTGTCCTTCACATGTTGCTATATTCCTATATTCCTTTGTCTGAGTGGCATTCCTCCGGGAGGTTCTCTCTCTGCTGCCTACCCGGTCGCCATCTTGAAGTCCTCTCGTAAAATTTATTTAGTTATTTGTTACTTTCTAATGAATTGACCATTACATTTCTAAAGTTCTGAAATGGCCAACAGACCATAGAAAGATACCACTTTAGGCTCCTACTTGATGAAAAGCATTATTAACATGTAATTGTTTGATCAGTCTTACATGCTATATCTGGTTGTATGTGCAACCATTTTGAAGATAACACTATGTAATACAACAACCATTGTTAATATCCTATCACCTTATTTTGAAATTCTGTATCATTTTTATTGTTCTGTGTGCTGTTTTGTTTATATATTTGTTTTTGTTATTTTGGGGTTTTTTTCTTTTCTCTTTAAAATGAAAAACAAAATTTATATGTACAGACAAGGGTAGCTGATGTCTGTAGTTTATTGAATGGAATAGTCAATTCTTAAAATTTTCTCTTTTCTTGACCAATTTTGCATGCTGGAATCCAATCAGAACAACAAACAGTAATATGCAGTATAAGAACCATTGTTGAATTCTAACCGTCTTATATGGTGAAGGACTGCATCATTTCCAATTTTTTTATTATTATTACTTGTCACTGTCTTTGTTTGATCAATCTTACATTCTTACATTTGGTGAACTGAGCAACTTTGTTGAAGATAACAATATGTAATGTAGCAACCATTGTTAGTTCCTATCATCTTGTTTTGAGGTCATGTATCACTTTTGTTGTTTTGATTTTGTCTTCATTGTTGTTAGTTTTTTTTATCTTTAAAATAAAATAAAATGTGTTGGAGATGTAGCTCAGTGATAGAGTGCTTGCCTACATGCCTAAGGCCCTGGGCTGGTTCAGTCCTGACTAATGCCACAAAAAAAAATCTGAATTTTAAAATATGGTAAATTATAACCAAAAAATTAAAAATTGCATACATGAAACTAATGCAAGTCTTTTCTTAAAATTATGCTGTTATTTGAAAGAGATGGTCCTTATTTTTCACATTCATAGCTAAAGGTTTTAATTTTTTCCATTCTTGGTGTTTTTACAAGGAAATTTTTAATTCTGATTTCCATATTGCTAGCTATAACCCTCCTCCTTCTAGTTTCTCATCTTGCCAACTGTATAAATACATTTTATTTGATGAAGATTTTTCTTTTTTAATTAATTGTCCAGCATTGCTGATAGTGTGATTATAAATTGGAATCATTTTGCTGGAAAGAAATTTGTCAACAGTTTATTTTTTAAAGAAATATACATGTCCTTTAACTTAGTAATGACATTTCTAGAAATTTATCTGAATAATGAAAGCAAGATATGAACAAATACTCATTTATAGGGTCGCTTACCACAGTTAAAGCAGGTTACACAAAATCTGGAAATAATCTAAGATTCAAATATTAGAGAATTGGCTAAAAACATTATAGCTGTATGAAGAAATATGAAGAAACCATGAATAATCACACTATATAAAAATACCTAAAGATAACAGAAAATATAATGTTAAATAAAATACCCTGTTGAATGAAAAAGCAAGTAACAAATTGTGAAAAATTACTGTAATAATGTTTTTCAAATATACAATGCACAAACACACACATGCAATGGAAATGCAATACGTATTGGAATCTGTACACTGAAATATCAGCTGCCCATAGCTGTATCTCTGTGAAGGGGGATTATGGGTGAATTTTACTTTATATTTTGTTTTTCCTCTTTCTTTGTTTCTTCCTTTTTTTTATTGGAACTGGTGATTGAACCTAGGACCTGCACACTGAGCTACCTACTCAGCCCTTTTGTATTTCTTATTTTGAGACAGGGGCTCCCTAAGTTGCCCAAACTGGGCTGATTTGGAATCTTCCTGCCTCAACTTCTCAGATCATAGGCGTGTAACTCTGTGCTGGATTTTTGTTTTTTTACTTTACATTTTCTGCTCTCTGTATTTATATTGTTGTTTGTTCTTGAGATGAAGTCTCCCTATGTTGTCCAGCTGGTCTCAAACTCCTGGGTTCAAGTGACCCTTCCACCTCAAGCTTCCAAGTGGCTGGGACTATGCTCAGCTGCTCTTTTATATTTCTGGAGTTTTAGAATGGATCTATTTTACTTATGAAAATTTTTTAAAGTCCAATCAAATTTTAAAATTTCATTTGGTGTATAACAATGTGAATGTACTTAATGTTATTGAACTATACATTTAAAATGATTAAAATGTAAATGTTCCATACTTTTATCACAATAAAAGATATATTTATGAAACACAGGTGATGTTGGAAACTTTTAGAGACAATCCTCCAACTAAAGAGTTGGATAAAATTAAAACTTGCTCTGAGCTGGGCGTGGTGCCACACGCCTGCAATCCCAGCACTTTGGAGGCTAAGGCAGGAGGATTGCTGTGAGTTCGAGGCCAGCCTGTGCTACAAAGTGAGCTCAAGGCCAGCCTGAACTGTGTAGTAAGACTCTGTCTCAAAAAGACAAAAAAAATTTTTTTTTTCTCTGACAAAGACATTGTGGAGAGGATGAAGAAATAAGCCAGAAATTGGGAGAAAATATTTACAAAACACATAGACATAAAGAACTAGTATCCAAAATATATAAAGAACTCTCAAAACTTAACCATAAGAAAACAAACAATTCAATTTAAAAAGAAGCAAGGGAGCTGAACATACACCTTACTAAATAATATATAGAAATAGCAAATAACATGAAAAGATGTTCTACATCATGTTTCACAAAGGAAGTGCAAATTAAAACAATGAGATGAGACCTAAGAATGGCCAAAATCAGAAACAGTGATCCCAGCAGATGCTACAAGGATATGGAGCAACAGGAACTCGTATCCAGTGCTGGGAGGAATGCACAGTGGTACTGCTTTGGAAGGTAAGTATGGCAGTTTCCCACAAAGCTAAAAGTAGTCTTACCATGTGACCCAGCAATACTCTGCTTGGTATTTATATAAGTTAGTTGGAAAGTTATGTCCACATGAATGTTCGCAGCAGCTTTATTCATAACTGTAAAACTTAGAAGCAGCCAAAATGTCTTCAGTCAGAGAATGGATAAACTGTGGCACACAGAACCAAGAAGGAATGAACTATCAAGCCATGAAGGACAAGGAGTAGATGTAAATGCATTGTTAAGGAAAAGAAGCTCATATGAAAAGCCACTTACTCTATGATTCCAAACATATGATACTCTCAAAAAGGCAAAGCCATATCAACAGAAAAGAGTTCAGTGGCTCCTGGGGTCTGGGGGAAGGAGGGAGGAATATGGAGAGCACAGAGATTTTAAGGCCAGTGCAATTATTCTGTATGGTATGCAATAGTGAGAACATATCATCATGCTATGCATTCATCAAAACCCACAGGATGTACAACAGAAAAATGAGCCCTAACTATAGACTTTAGCTAATAATAATGTATCAATACTGGCCCATATAAAAACAGAAAAATTGCACCAAAATATTATGTATCCTGAAAAAATATAATTCACCAAAGTAAAAATCAATTGTTTCTAAACACAATTCTGCTTATATATTTATTTTCATACTTAATTTTGCATAGTAATTTATGATGTCTGACAGCAATCTCTACAAATTTTCAAACAGGTAATTCTCATATGTAATACTGATTTGATCACTGATTCAGTAGAAGTCCCAAGTCTCATCATTTTTATATTTGAATTAAAAATGTCACTACATTAGTAAGTAATCAATGTGCAGTTTGGGGATCTAACTTCTCAAGGATGTAATACATATTTCAGTAGAAACCAGGGGCAATACTTCACTCACATTCATAAACCTTAAGCATTCTGTCTCTTCTGATGATAACAGCACTAGGAGAAAGGGAGACTGAGATGCTAATGGTGTTATCAACATAAACAGTTGTGGTCTCTTCCAAGAAGATATACATAGATGTACATAGTCTGCTCAGTGTAGACAGTTCAGCAAAAAGTGATGTTGGGACTTCAGTGCTGGCATTGAAACCAAGGACTGTTCTAACACACTAATGAAGGCAGACATACACATCTCGGCATCAAGAGCAATGTGGCTAACTCAGTGAGTGGGATGGCACAAGTGTTATGGCTCACGTCTAGATGTTACCCCAAAGCTTCATGGGGTCATCTCAGGGACTTTGGGAGGAAGCTGGATGTGAAGTGTGTGATGCTGAGATCAAGGGTACATGATTACTGTATTAGTCCACTAACTGGCTTGGCATAGTTCTGGGTAGGACTGAGGGTGCCTCACCCTGAGTATGAGTGCTACCCACCCTAAGGATGGGTTGCCTGGATGTAATGTAGGAAACAGAAAGAGAGCTGCTTGTTGCTGGTCACTTGCTGCTTGCTGCTTTGCTTTTTCACTACTTTGCTGCTTTTTGCCCACCATGGGCTGTTCTCCTCTGTGATGCTACCTTGCCTTACAGTCAGCTGACTATGGACTGAAATCTCCACAGACTGTGAGCCAAAATAAACCTTTCCTCCTTTAACTTTTAATATCAGGTATTTTGTCTTGGCTATGAGAAAAAAGTAACTAAGACAACAACCCAAGGATCTCCCTAGAAGCACTATTCCTCAAAGATACATGGGCTCACAGGCTCCTGAATTTCAGTAGAACATTGTTCATCAGCTGAAAATATAAGAGCTGGAGTTCACTTTCTTTCTTTTTCTTTCTTTTTCTTTCCTTCTTTCTTTCTTCTTCCTTCCTTCCTTCCTTCCTTCCTTCCTTTCCTTTCTTTCACCTTTCATTTCTTTTTCTTTTTTCTTTTTTTTGTGGATACAGGATCTCACTATGTAGCCTAGGCTGGCCTGGAACTCAGGATTGTCCTGCCTCAGCCTCTAGATTGCTGGGATTACAGTTGTGTGCTACCCTGCCTGATTTATAGTTCACTTTTGAGAGGAAGCTGGATAGAGCTGGGCCCCTTGAGAGGATCCCTGGGAAATGGCATGGAACTGAGACTAAAACTCCAGTTTCCTCTGAGAACCTGGGACAGTAGCAGACAATGAAAGAAGAAAGTCAGTCCTTTCTTTGGAGCTACAAGCCAGCCCGGAAACCCACTACTGATCTGAATGGCGCTTGTCCCAGGTGATATAGGGGCTACATGAGGCTGTATGTCTGGACCTTGGCAACTCCTAGGGCTGGATATTGACATCACTGTCACCTTTATTTCCATACATTTCTCTGTCTGACGTTAGACCCTCAATTTTGTCCATAGAGTACAAGGGTAACTTGCACATTGTCGTGAAAGCAATTATTCCCAGTAGCTGCTACTCTTCAGGACTCAGCTTTGCCCAAAGCCATATGTTTTGAAGCATCAGGTACTTTCTCTCATACACTGGCAAGTCTTCCAACTTGTTTGTTGCTGCAATCAGGTAGTTGATATTTTAGATCAGCAGATACTCAAATTTTTGCCCTATAGGGAGTGCTGGCATTGGCATGAAGCAGCTTGTTAAATCTGGCTTTCTACCGTGCACCGTGAGCCTGCAAAATGAGGCCTATACAAAGGGAAGGCACATTTCGTCTTGAAGTCACAGAGCAGCACAGGTAGAAGAGATGCTAAATATCTAAACTCGCATTCTCATTTTACTAAAATCCTGGAGTGCAGAAACATTAATTCCACCTAATCAATATAATCAGCTTTGTTCTTTTCTTCTTTTTTATTCTTTCTCCCCTTTTTTATTTCAGCACTGGGGATTGAACCCAAAGTCATCACACTGAGCTATATCACAATCCATTTTAATTTTTAAATTTTGAGACAGAATCTCACTAAGTTGCATAGGCTGGACTCAAACTTGTGACCCTCCTGCCTCATTCTCCTAGACTGTGGGATTATAGGCATGCATCATGAGACCTGGCTATGACCAGCTTCTTTATACTGGGCATGTAAAATAACTTAGATTATTTATATTGCAATTCCTCTGAGAAGAAAACTCTTCTACATCTTCTTCCTCTCTGGTCAGAGGGGCATCTGCCACGTGCTACAGATGAAAGCTCACTGGTCATCATGTGATGACGTCACTACTCTCCCAAAATGCATCTCCAAACCAAGTCTCTACTCTCCCAAAATGCATCTCCAAACCAAGGGTTACACTTAATTGCAACCAGGCGTTCATTTCCTCTAGTCTCAAAGATTCCCATTATAAACCTCCTGCCTGAAGTATTGTTGTTGCAGGTTCCTTCAGGAAAGATGAATATGAGCAGTTTTTTCTCATTAGCAATATGTTGTTTTATCTCTTTGTAACCTGGTGTCAATCCTTCATTTCTGAGCATTCAGACCAGATATGTGGACAAGCCTTAACTCTCTAAATTCCCACCATCCACCATGAACCTGGCCAACCATAGCATGACATCCATCTGTTGTCCAGATCAAAACGAGTATTGGAGAGGTTTGGTTGGTACATAAATTCTTCTCTTCTGGGGTCACTACTGCTTGTTGTAGTTATGAATGGTACTAGAGAGAGATGCACACAGATCCAGCAGAGAGTGAAATGCACCAGTTTACTCAGCTGGGTTTTGAGGCTGCTGTCTGGCAGCTGCCCAACCAGTGTAGTTTAGTTCTTTTTTTTTTTTTTTTTTT